>JAGKTI010005633.1:0-44041 GCA_018397915.1 Birgus latro | reverse complement strand
TCATAATCCTGCTGAAGGCGTGCTGGGTCAACAGCTATGTCCCCTCCTTTTTTCCTCTTTGTCAGCTGTTCACGGTACTGGTCTGTCCGCTGCAGCTCTCCATCAATGATGTCCATACACAATGAACCAATCTGTACACAGTTCAAATGATTTTTAACAGTGTCCTACACTTTTCATGGGGCAATGTAGGAGTGGATGATGATGATGTCCATATCATATACTGCATTCCACCTTACCAGTAAATGCAACACTGCATATTAAGAAACACTATTCTCATCAATTTTGCATTAAATCTGACTTATAATAGCAAACTTTGATGAAGTCCTTCTAGTGAAAAATCATCATAATGACACTCATTTTCAACCTAGAGATGGGCTGTGGTAAGATCCATGGAAATAAAGGTGTGAGAAATTACATAAGAGAAAACTATCAATAGCACACCCAGTGAAAAAGGTAACATACTCATCCAAACATCATTCAAGCCCATAGAATCTGGCTCCATCTCACATGCCTAACCATTCGCACGTATGATTCTGTTTTTTTTATTTTTTTATGGAACCACTTCACACACAGCACACCTGTCAAGTGGAGTCAATTAAAAAATGGGATAGCAAATTCTCATCATCTGCCCCAGATATATCCAGGCAACTCAACACCATGTCTATTCCCTCACCTCCTCAACTTCTTTTATTTCCCACACACTCACTTACTTTATCCTTCCACCTTCTTGGCCTATCATGCCTCCTCCAACCTTCAGGGTCACTCACATATACCCATTTCACCAACCTCTCTTTATCTATTCTTCATGCACACACACTTGCAGAGTTGCGTGAAAATCACAGTAATTTGTTGCAAACAGACATATACAAACCTTAAAGTGAGAAATCACAGTATGGAAGTTAGAGAAGACAGAGAAACAGAAGAAGGTATAGACAATGTTGCAGCTGAGGTCAAGACTTTTCATCCAGTCTTCTCGCAACACTCTGGCAAGTGCACCCAGCACTGTCTCTGTAGGAGAAAATTTATTCACACATTATCCCAATGTGTACTGCTATAGCCTATATATGCCTAGTCATAATACAACTGGGCTGGTATGGCTTTAAGTAATCTGTCAGTCTAATCTACCTGAGACTTCACTTTAAAAAGAATGTCACACATCTACCAACCAAGAATATGGTGACATTCATTTTGTTTAAGGGTTTTACAAAGGAATGGTAAATGCAACAGAAGATCACAAAGAAAGATACTGGTACCCCAACAGAACAAATTCTGATCAAACACTGCATTCAAACTCAAGGCAGTGATTTTAAACAACTAATGTACATGAGATGTCTATACTACACTTCTTAAATAAACCAATGTAGCCACTGGACATCTTTGTGTTATTAATTTTTTACTATGACATGCTAAACAATAATAAACAAGCCTGATTAGTTTATCTAAGTTATATGCTCATGAAAACAATTTTCATTAACCCAAAGAGTATAAGAATGAGTTTTAATGTTATTGAGGCTTATGGTAGATAATTTATTCCCCTTAAGAAGGATATTTCACATTTAAGTGGACAATGGTAGTAGGTACAAAAATAAAAATCTAATAAAAATAAAAATAAAAATAAATCTAATAAAT
Source organism: Birgus latro (assembly GCA_018397915.1). NCBI lineage: Eukaryota > Metazoa > Arthropoda > Malacostraca > Decapoda > Coenobitidae > Birgus > Birgus latro. The sequence goes on along the minus strand of JAGKTI010005633.1, from coordinate 42,412 downwards.
TTAAAATTCATATGCATGACAATGATGGAGAGGCTAATAATGGTTGATGATGATGGGGAGGATGTAATTCCTATTCCTACCTTCAATACCCAGCAGCTGGCCAGTGCAGGAGGACGACTGCTGGCCTAAACTTAACCCCTTCGTCATAATGACATACCCTGTACATTATTTCTAGGTAATAGGAGTATACAGGGATGTACCAAGGATGTCAAAAGCCAATACTGTACTTTACTAAGGGGACATCAGAGGGCTATTTAAAACTTTCTAGCTCCTCCTCCTACTGCTGCTCAAATCTGGTACTGGTAGGAAGATAAGCTCATGGTGAGGTGGTTAAAAGGTTAAGCTCATCAAAAAGGGGTTACATACTGTACCTATGTGTACAAACACTGCAAAGCAAACACTTGCATCAAAAACAATTTTGTCTAAGGATATCTTCATATATCACTTCCTGTAATTTCTTCCCTTTCCTAGTTGGACACTGTCCATATCTGAGGTGCTTAGACTAATGAGGATAATAATAATAATGAAATTTGACGGAGTGATATGGAGTAAGAAAGAAAACCGAGTGGTGAAATAGAAAGGTCACACATCAGACATGAACTGGATGGTATGGGTACATATGAGTGAATAAGAAAGAGGATGCACAGAAGGCCAAAAATATGGCTAGAAATTGTATGTGAACTTAGAAAAGTGAGATATGAATGTGTGAGGAAGAAAAAGAAGTGTTGAAAGACAAAGGTTGGTGGATGAAGTACAATATGTATAGAAAAGCACACAGCTCCACTTCCCGTGTGATGCATGAATGATTTTATCAGCTGAAGCAGGTTAATGTGGATGGTTTTTGCCTGTGGAGTTGAGCTGAAAAGGTAAATGGCTGAAGCATATGACATGTGGAAATCTGCCATCAGATGAAAAGACTTATGCCCTGGTCTTTAAATGTAATGTTAACAATAAATGCAAGGCAGTGTGTGGCCCATCTTTGCTTAGCACTCTGACAGAATAGTATTTTGCATTTTCTTGTTTCTAATCATTCCCCAACTATTTATGAGTGGAAACAAGATGATGGTGAAGATGGTACTTTATGAGATACTGATAATCAAGATGGTGATGATGATAAAATACCGCAATAATGAAAAATGCAGGGAAGACACTGGCATCTATGGACATAAGCATACTATGAATCAAAATCTGCTTGATGACTTCTGTTCTTTACAATAAAGCAGATTAACACAATGATATTATATATCAAACAGATCATTCATCTACTGTATTTACCTCCTACATTATGCCATACTCTGCGAGAAGTGGCCTATGCTCCTTGACATGCTGAGAGCATGAATAAAAGTAAATCAGTCTTATACAAAAATTACTTGCCATTCTGACAGAGTTCCTCCAAGTAATCGGGGTTCCTGGCTAACTGAAGTATAAGCGATGCACCTCGGACCTTTTCTGTCATGTCCTCATACAGCATTTCCATATACGTGTCCAGTTGATTCAAGTTGGCTGCTTCTCCACTCCCCTCACACAGCCCAGGAGTTGGTGGCTCCAAGGGAATGTGGCCATCTGTAAAACATGCTGAAGGTAAGACCAAATGCACTCCACAGGAGAATGATACTTTGGACATTATCTCATATTTTCAAAGAATTATGCTTCACCCATAACTCAAGCAGGCTGTGGTACTGTAATATACATAAACATACATTAATATACAAAAATTATGTGATGATTCCTCTTACAGAACCCCCATAACGAGGCTGGCCATGGTAAAGACACCTATGTTTTCTAAAAAATGGAAGCTCAACCAGGTGTCAAACCAGCAAATTACAAATTTTTCTCAAAAGCTTCCAGCAACTGTTGGGAATAAAAGAACTCTGTCTGTGATGTGTAATCTGGTCTGTAATAATCCGCAAATCTCAGTTTGGACTGACTGACAACCAGAAAGGTTAGGTGTAGCCCTAATCAATCCTTATAAAATGGTCTTTTCATATACTGTACAATTATAAAATGCCATAGTTGTTGTTGCTGTTGATCAACCCAAGTCTGTCTTGCTGTGCAGACCCATCAACTGCAGGCAAAAAACCACCCCTGCAGAGTCATCCCATGCAAAGAACTGATTTTTCCTTGTGGCTAAGCACCTTGCTGTGGGAAGATGCAAGGAAAAGTATGGAGATTTGGTTCCTGAATGAACACTGCATGTGCATTTCTCCACCCAGGTAATAGGGGCACAACAGCAGGCTCCACTTCGCCCCAAAATTTGGCTATGTGGTTACCACCCGGTGCTGTAAATTATTTCTTGGGTTACAGGAAACAATTAGACTTCTCACTCAGTGTACAGCCACCTAAATGAAAAGAAGAGTAATAAATGACAGGAAGGAAAAGGAGAAGTAGGATGAGATGAGGGCAACACATCGATTTATCTACAGCCAGAATGCCTTAATCCTAGACGAGATGGCCATGAATAAATTGCCTCCAAGTCATCCTGTCCACCATCAGGCTACCCACACTCCAAATCACATCATCCTCATTAATATAACTTTCCACTCCATCGCTCCCTCTCATTCTCTGTCTCCCCCTCCATCTATCTCTTTCCACTTCTCTCGTATACAATATCCTAGTCAATCTCTTTCTCCATTCTCTTCACATGGCACCATCACATGATGGCATCCATACCCAGCAACAAGTTGGGAGTATTTCAGTCTAATGTAATGTTTGCAGTAAATGGATACATTAGAAATGCAATGGTATCAGAGGAAGGCTTCTGTATGTGAAAAGATTTGAGTGTGCAGTGTGTCATGATGAACGACGACACAGGGGTGAACACATTAGAGAAAATGGAGTATAAAACTTAACAAAATGATCTAGGAGTGGGAATATGCCTTGGAATGAGGTCTTACAAAATGACCTCTGAGATAGGGGAATGACCTGAGATCATGTAATGCCCACTATCACATAAAATTAATTTTCATTCATTCATTCATTATCTAATCCAGTGTTGCCCCATGAGGAGCATAGAAGCCTGGGGCTAGCCAGGTTGGTCCTGACATTTAAGATGAAAGTGACCAGCCTCACTCATCCATGAGTGGAATTATGTGAGCAATAAACCCCAACCACCCCTTGGATATAAACCTGCACTGGCTCAATCTGATTGGAGTCCCTTAACTGTCCACTAAACCATCAGGCACCATAATCTGGTTATATGGTTACCACCCAGCACTGTAAATAGTTTCCTGGTGTACAGGAAACTATTTGGCATGTCACTCAGTGTAGAGTCACCCACAGACAGAAGAAAGAGAAATAAAAGAAGGAAAGAAATACAGAAAAGGAGGGATGGAAAGAAGGATGAGAGGAATGGGCAGACACCCGAAAACAGCACTGCATCGAATGAGTGGACAGCGAACGCCCCCATGTGTAGAAAGCATTTCAAAATTAAATGAAAAACAGGATGTAAAAAATTATAAATACAGATCAACTTCCCCAAGAAAATAAAAGTACAACAATCCTAATCACAGGCTGCATGAACATGAGAGAGACACAATTAACTAATCAACATGGGATCAATCCCAAACTCGTAACTTTATCCCTCACCACAAAGAAACAGAAAACAAACAACTTCTCAACACTACAAAGAATGCCATAAACACCCCCCTTCCTCCCCCAATCAATACACTTCAGAAACATTTACACAAACACACAGCCCCCAACACCATCCAAACCCCACAAACAGAAACCATCACAAACCCTCAACATCCATTCAATGTTCCTAAACTGCCCTTCCCAGAGAGACAAGAGTTCATCTACTCAGACTATGATACAGCTACCCTCCTTCTCTGCTTCAGTATCAATCTATCTATTTATCTATCCTTCAATCCTTTACTGCCCAAACAAGAGCATAGGGGTGTAAGGTTGGAGCCCTTGCAAACAGTCCACTATGCCCTTCTTCTTATGTAGCCCCTCACATCACAACACATGCACCTCAAGCATCTCACTCTTGCAACACACACACACCTTCAATGTCTATTTATCTATCTACTGCCAGATGCCTCAATCTCGTAAGGAGTGGCCACAAACTAATTGCCTCCATGCCACCCTGTCCCCCACCATTTCACTACCCTCCCGCCAGCTCACGCACCCCTCTCTCATATACCTCTCCACTCCATCCTTCCATCTCATCCTTGGCCTCTCCCTCCCTCTCCCCCCTCCACCTCACCCACATACACTCTCCTCATTAGTCTCTCGCTCTCCATTTGCTCCACATGGCTAAACCACCTCAATGTATTTCTCTTAATGCTTTCTATCACATCCACATCACAACAATCCTTCACTTCCTCAGCCTGTCTCTCCATGTAACTCCACATGCTCCTCTCATATAAATTGTTTCCACTGCTCTCACTCTTGACTTATGTCCTTCCAACAAGGTCCAGGCTTCACTTCCATACATTAGAAAAGGTATCACAGAAGTATCATGCAGTGACTTTTTTACTTCCATGCTCACTTCCCTATTTCTTATCATTGCTTTCAAAGAACCAGCAACCTTTCTTCCTTGCTGTACTCTTTCAAGCTCTTCATCCTTACTCATCACACTACCTAAGTACTTAAATGCACTCACATTTTCCATTTCCTCATCATCCAACCTCACTGAACATTCAGTGACTTCATTTATCTCAAAGACCAATTATTCTTCCTTACATTCACCTTTAGATTCTGTTTCTTACAAACTCTCCCACACTCATTCACCAAGCCTTGCAAACTTCAACATAAAAAAATACAAAAAATATAAGGGAGCATCCAATCAAACTGGCCAACTTCTTGCAGTCATTCAGATGCACATCCAGATGAAGTTGGGCCTTGACAGCAACAGCCTACTGGGTGTCTCCATCTCTTTTAGCAAGAGTGAAAAGTGCACCATCCACTCACTCTATGTAGTGCTACTCTCGGGTGGCTGCCCTCTCCATTCTTCCTTCCTTCCTCTTATGTCGTTCTTTCCTTCATTCTTTCCTCTTCCATCTGTCTACGGGTGACTCTACACTGAGTGACAAGCCAAATGGTTTCATGTACACCAAGAAACCATTTACTAAGCTGGGTGGTAACCATATAACCAAACTATGGCGCCTGGTGTTTTAGTGGGTAATTAAGGCATTCCGACTGGATTGAGCCTGTGTTGGTTTATATCCATAGGGTGGTTGGGGTTTATTGCTCATGTAATGCCACTCAGGGATGAGTGAGGCTGGTCACTCTCATCTTAAATGTCATGACCAACTTGCCTAGCCCTGGGCTCCTACGCATCTCATGGGGCAACACAGGTTTAGATGATGGATGAATCGATGGATGAAAAGTAGTTTGCTGGCTCTGCAAAAACCTGCTTATATGTAAACTTGTGCAACTCACCTCTGGTAGTCTCTTTGCGTGTAAGCAGGTAGCTGATCAGATGCTGAACTTCACTGAGTTTAGATGGGTGGATCAACTTGCACTTGTCCACCACTTCCCTGGCCAGAGCTGCCACATCTGTGCTGTTATCCAGGCTCTTGAGGCGAATGATCTTCTGGCAGTCCTGAAAGGTTGATAAGATAATGTAGAAAGCAGTGTGCTGTTATATATCATCCTAATTATCATCCCAATGATAGTTCACACACTGATAAGACCTAAATTATCTTTTTTCTCCTAGTTCAAATACAGTAGCTATGATGGCATGGAACACTATGTTACATAAGATAAATATTGAAACATAATGCTCTACAACTGCATGGGTCAGCTTAACTGATGGCAGCTTTTCAAGCTACACCATCATCCACAGCATCCCTATTATGCTCCCAGGCTTCAAGTTCCCATCTTTGGATCTCATGCCACATTCCCCTGGTCAAATTCAGTTTGGTACAAAGTTTCATACAAGCAATCATATCACAGGCTCACACTGCAGTGCATCCTCCTCAGAGACTCATTTAGGAATTTCATGTTTGCAGAATCTCCAATTCACTCATGAAATCAACAAATTCAAAATCAAAGATGATTTCTACCATAATTCACTCTCAAAGACTATACAAATACTATGGCAAACTTATATTGTTTTACTGATTACTTCTGAGTTTCAGACCAGTAATATGACAAACATTTCATTTTAAAGATAAAAAGGATTTTTTTTTTTTTTTAAATAATGAACTGAGCTGTTTTACCTTGATAATTAAAATACAAGAAAAGTTTACTACATAATCTTTACTTCTTTTTGCTATACATAATAAATCACTGGCATCATAATACAGTACTGGAGTATTAAAATGTGAATAATAATTCTTTCCAGGAAAATTGATGAAAATGTACCCACGGTAATGGTACAGGCAGATGCTGCTTATGAAATATTTAAGTTACACTCATTTACTCCATTTTTTGTGAGCAATGGTACTCAATCTTTTAAAATTATCACAAGTGTATATAGCAAACTAACAATTCCAAAATAAAATGTTTTTTGCTGAATCAAAATAGTGCCATGCCATGAGATTGTGTGTATTTTTGGCAGCTTTCAAGGAGAAAACTCTCATCTAACACATACAGCTAAGGATAACTTGGCAACATATGATTACAGACAAAACAATATGGCAACAGTTTATGCACTAACTTTCACATTTCATTGGCAGGTTAAGATATTTTTATCATGCTGCTGATACGCTGTACAGCTACCCTCAAAATCTGCAGGTGTTAAGTTCCCATGAAAGCCAGTAAATACCAGAACTGTAAATTTACTTTAATGTGTCTGACTCTGGGCAAAGACTTCAGGGCCTATCCCAAGGCCCAGTAGTCCTACACACCTCCACATGTCACCACTTCGGTGCAAACACCCATTGTTCATACTGAATACATGCTAGGACTGTTTCATACAGGACTGGCGTACTGTTATTAGTGGGGGTATTTTTACGACATGTCGATGGGTCTTCAGGTAGATCAGTAAAGTCTGCTTTTTATGAAATTCAAATCCTTAAACTGTTCCCTGTCTCAGCCAGGATTCGATCCCAGGTCCAATAGGACTGCAGGCTGCCTCTCTACCGATTCAGCCACTGCCTTCCCTAATTAGTACTACTGATAACTTTGTAGAAGCCATTTGCAGTCATTATATTACACTTAGCATGGAAGTAAAGAATTGGCATAAGCTAAGCAAGAAAGCATAATTTAAATGATAGTATGATAAACATCATGAGACAGTTGCAGGAAAAGTTTCAACAAAGGAGGAAATGCTTGTACCATGTGTTTGTGGACTTGGAAAAAGCTTTTGATAGAGTACCAAGGAGAGTTACAGAGTGGGCCTTGAGAAGACAGAATGTGCCTGAGAGACTCATTGCAGCTGTCATGTCTCTCTATATTGATACAAGATCAAAAGTCAAGACAATAGCAGGAACATCAGGAAATTTTGGAATAGGAGTTGGGGTACATCAAGGGTCAGTACTCAGTCCATTGCTGTTTAACATAGTAATGGAGGAGGCAACATGGGAATGTAGGGGGGAAGGCCCATGGGAATTGCTGTATGCTGATGACCTAGTGCAAACAGCAGAGACTAAGGAAGAAGTGGTGGAAATGCTTAATAGATGGAAAAATGGAATGGAGAAGAGGGGAATGAAAATAAATATGGATAAGACAAAGGTTATGGTGACAGGCAAGAAACCAGTAGAAAGAATTCAGTCAGGAAAATGGCCATGTGGATGCTGTGGCAGAGGAGTAGGAGTGAACTCAGTGTTGTGCACGGAGTGTAATAAGTGGTGCCATAGAAGGTGTTCAGGTCTGAAGAATTTGAGAGGAGTGCAAAATTTCTGCTGCCCAGCCTGCATAGGAAGAGAGGTGGAGGGAGATGAAGCAAAGGATGCGCCAGAGGTGAATGGGGACACACTACAGGAAGTGCTGCAGTTCTGCTATCTAGGAGATATATTGGACTGAGAAGCAGGGGTGGAGAGATCAGTCAGAACAAGAGTGGCGGCAGCATGGTTAAAGTGGAAGGAAATAGCTAGCCTACTGGTCAACAAACACATACCACTGAGGTACAGAAGTAAAATATATGAGGCCTAATTTAGACCAGTATTGATATATGGTGCTGAAACATGGGCTTTGGCAGATACACTGATGAATGTTCTGAGGAGTACTGATCATAGAATGTTAAGATACATGGCGGGAGTGAGATGGAAGGAGAGTTTTGAGTGAGGAGGTAGCCAGATGCGGGGTGAAGGATCTCGATATCATCTTGGGGCAGAAGCAGCTTAGATGGTTTGGTCACGTGAGGAGGAGCGAGGAAGGGAGCTATGTGAGAATAGCAGAGGAACTGGAAGTGGTGGGATGTCGACCGCCAGGAAGACTGAAGAAGACCTGGAGAAGTGTTGTAACACAAGATATGGAAAGACTGAGCATTGGAGAAGGTTTAATCCAGGATAGGAAGCAGTGAAGAAAAGCCATCGCACGTCCAACCCCAGTTTGAATATGGGAACAGAGGGACAAAAAACGAAGATGATGATGATGACGATGAGTAAGATAAACTGTGACATCAATATGCACTATAGTACTATTAATGGTAAATCACAAAAACTAATTACTGCAACTATGCAAGTGACCTACCATACCAGCTTGATGGTCAGCAGCCAGTCTGAGAATTTTCCTGAACAGAACTTAAAACTTCCTCACTTTTGTGAAATTCTAAGGCAGGCATTATGGGGCTTTTTACACATAATGGAATTCTGGGTCAATGCTCCTCTCTGCAAGGGAGTGATCTACGGTACTGCCACAACTCCACAGCACTTGGTGGAGGCTGTATGGATCTTATGAACTAGATTCTTTATGGGTTGAACTATCAAGCTGCAGCATTTTAAATATGTTTTTTTCCCACATATTAAGATAACTTTGGCTATATCTGTTCCATAAACAGGTGCTACACTGCACTGACCTATGCATTACTTCATTTCTACATGCATAACATATCACAAATCTAAAAACCTTCTTGTCTCCGAGCATAGCATCCCCCAGCTGGCCAAGGATGGTGGCTTCAAGTTCATAGTTGACAACAAGGGCTTTTTCCGTGGGGTGGACATCCAGTGATCCCACCTTCACTTTCCTGTCAACATAAGCAATTCTGTGTTAGTCATCACTATCATCATTATCATGACCTTATATTCCCATCCAAAGATGGGGTCAAGTCAGAAAGCAAGGAGAGAGAGAAACAAACACTGGAAGAATTAATCAACTACTTAACAATACCTACTGAAATGGATCACACACACTCATTCATTTACCATTCAAACCCAGTTAATTGTGACTGCACCTCTCAAGCATAATCATTTACACTTATGCACTTCATAGTTTCTGTTAGACAAAGTACGTCTGCCAATTATCTTGCTATAAAAGGGATGCCAAACCCCTATCCAGTGGCGTACTTGTACTAAGGGGGGTGGGAGGGGTCCACCCTGGGTGACAGCCATTCGGGGGTGCCATGGGGCTGAATGGTATGTTTTTCACTGCAATATTTCAAGGTTCTTTATTGCTGGTATCAAACCGAGACAAAAAGTAGATGATGTGACCTTGCTCAGTTATTAGACTTGAATTCTGAATTTACCAGAAAACAATTTACTAAAAAAAAAAAAAAAAGTAAAATAAATTTCTATTACGTATCTGATTTGTATATTTATTCCTCTCTCGGAGGAAGGGGGTGTCTGTGGACACATCCACCCCAGGTGCTAAGTACTCTACATGAATGTCCCTGCCCTTGTCATGCAATCCTCTATACAAAATTTACCCAATCAGCTAGATCCCCAGTCATTTCCTTAGCCTTATCACCCTCCACACCTCACTTTCTCCCACATGGTGATACAATACAGATGACAGGCCTGGGAAACTGGGATGAATTCAGCAGTGATGAAAGTCCAAAGAATGTCATTTCCTGCTTTTTGTAAGCAGTTAATTTTAGTCTGATTGTCATACCCTTAAAAAGGAGAAATTTTTGGATAAAAGACTGAGTTAGATTTGAAAACAAACCACCGTATGCCAAATTAAAAAGAAAAAAAAAAAAGGTTCATATAAAAAATGGCCTAGCTATAGGGTCAAAGAATCATTACTGTTCCTAAAGAATCATATATCTTTTATTTGTTTTTGAAAACTGGCTCAGATTGTCAGATTTCTTAATTATCTATTATCTACTTTGACCTTTGATGAATTTGTAAAGGTAGGCTAATGCCAGAAATGTGGTCTTACTGATACTTTTAAATTCACTTACATTCTGATAAAAAAACAAATTATCTGATATGGTTAACTAATTTTTTATACCATGTTCACAGGCACCTTCCTATATTCCTGGATTCTCAACATATTGGAGAAATCTTACTCTATTTGAGGAACTGATGAAATTTTTTTTTTTTTACAAAGATTAGGTATGAACATTTTTCATTGTTTTGTCTGCCCTCCTCTCTTCCAAAGTCACCCATCTTTCCTGTCGCTATTGATTACTCTTGTTTCCTGTTCTCGTAGCTTTACATCGAGTGAAAAGCCTAATGATTTCCTGTAAGCCAGGAAACCATTTACAACACCGGGTGGTAACCGTATAACCAACCCATAAGTGTTCCCTACGAGTCAACAAGTTGGTTGGCGGAGAGTTAGTGCCCCTACTCGTCAAACAACTAACTCAAACAGCCACCCCTTACAGGATTATGACATCTGGCTATATATAGATAGATGGGTACAAAGACATCAAGGCTAGGTCTAAAGGAAGCTAAGCTTAGGTGTGAAGGATGCCAAACTGATATCTCAAAAATGACAAGGTAGGTCTTTGCAGATTTCAGGTAAAAACTTCCATTTTTGAGGTCTTTTTCTTACTTTTTCAGAACTGAACATTACTCCAAAATCCATCCATCCATCCTTCATCCAATCCTATGTCACCCCACGAGAAGATTAGGAACCCGAGGCTAGGCAAGTTGGTCCTGACATTTAAGATGACGGTGACCAGCCTCACTCATCCGTAAGTGGCATTATGTTAGCAATAAACCCCAACCACCCCTTGGATACAAACCTTCACTGGTTCAATCCGATTGGAGCGCCTTAATTACCCACTAAACCACCAGGCACCAAAATTTGGTTATATGGTTACCACCCAGCGTAGCAAGTGGTTTCCTGGTGTACAGGAAACCATTTGGCTTGTCACTCAGTGTAGAGTCACCCACAAACGGAAGGAAGAGGAGAGAGTGAAAGAAAGTAAGAAGAGGGAGTCACCTGTAGGCAGAAGTACGAGGAAAGAATGAAGGAAAGACAGAAGAGGATGGATGGAAAGAAGGATGGTTGAGAAGAATGGGCAGAAACCTGACAGCAGCACTACATCGAGTGAATGGATGGTGAGCACCCCCATCTACCACGAACCAAAAATGTACCAGAGAAAAAAAAAAAATTCCGGTCACAACCAAGCTGTATGTTAAACATTCATTTTTACTTAAGTGAATAATACTGAGGGATACTAATCATAGCTTTTACCTATTGGAAGAACAGTCTATACTGTGAGTCCACGATTATAATAATACTGTACTATTTTACCATTACAATAGGAGAAATAAATCAGTGACCTGAAATTCGGCTGAATCAATACTGCTTTTAAGTGTTAAACTGCCACCAGAGTTTTTGGAAAAGAAGATAATTGGTTCGCCCACAAATGCAAAGAATATCTGTATTGTACCATTCATGAAAATATAAAAATCACTGGTATTTCTTTTTATTCTGCAACATCACATGTATACATCGTACCCTACGTGTATTTGCGCATAATCAATAAATCATTATAAATGAACTCACAAATATGCTAGTCCTAATAAAGTTAGACATCGCCAGCAGCTTCTGTTATTTCATTAATTAATAGCGGATAAATACTTACTTCTTCAAATACCTCGCGTCTTCGGCCTGCATCTCTCAAAGTGACATTTCTCTGTTGATATACCAAGGCAGTGTTGCCAAACCCTCCAGGGCCTGCACCACTGAAGTCTATGGCCTCGACATACATACTCGACCCGACGCATAAGAATTACCCTGTGCTCTTCAGTACCCTACAACCAAGGATTTTTTATACATACAATTTCCGTAGTTGCCTATATTTTTATTTAAAGTGATAAAACTTGCCATAGCATTTTGCTTACCTTGCGATGGTTAGAATCATAAAAATATTTCTATCGTTCGAAGTTTTTCGATTGGTATGAATGCTTTCAGCAGGGGTGTAGACTTGACACTACCTACCTTTACGCTTTGAAAGTTTGATTGATTGAAATGCTTATTGTTGTAAACGTTTATACTGTAGTACATATACAACAAGAGGAGGTGGTGGGTCCTGCCACGCGCCTCCTTCAGCAAATATATGCAGACAGTGGTTACAAAGTGCATACAATAAGGTTTTGCTGCTGTCTTTTTATTCCATACATTCCCTTTTTTTAACTACTGAAGTTGGTGATGAATCAGACATACAAATGTGTTTAGTCAGCCCACGGTTATAAGTGTGCTGCTTTCTTTGACAGTAGGGGGTCACTAATATTTATGTTTTTATTTACTGTATAGTTGTTTTACTACTATCTTGCTTATGATAATACCTCGATAATCAGTCAATACCGCCTTACAAGTCCGAAAATTTGGCTGAAATTACTTGCAGTTGGTATCACTGCACGGTTGTGTTGGTAGAGTCTGCTGAAGTCCCGCCCATTGCCCGCGCAAAATTGCCCAACTAATAGCCCAATTCCTAATTACGGCTTTACCGTTAATTCAATTTCCAGGCAGCTATTTAAGTTTTCAGTCCTCCATTACAGCTATATGGACATTTATATTTTTACTTTAGGTCATCCCTTGAGCTCTTGAACCAGGATTTTTTGTATATTACATTTGTTTGCTCGCTCCCCTTTGTGTGTGTGTGTGTGTTTATAATGGAGTCATCCTCTTAAAATACACTGGAAACTAGCACTGTATCTAGACCTGTAGGTCTAGGAGCAATTAGTGTCACCTGAAGTCTGGCATTAGGCTGTACGGTCCTTTGGAATTTCTTGTCCTCTACTTGTTACAACCATTTTTTGTTTTTTTGGATTTTTAGTAAATAAGTTCAGTCATCACCCTAGATGAGCTTTTGCTTAGCCCTGTCAGTCTGAACTATTATTCCATTCTTGAAGTCTCATTCAGTCATTGTTTGCATCTGTCAATGTTATGCTCTTCATGCTTCCCTCATTTCAGAGCCAAAACATGTTCAGTACAGTATTTGCATTGCTCTTCCGGCTTCCATTCACCACCTGCCTGTTCCAAGGGTTTTCTTCCATTTCCATTGTTAAGGGCTTAAGATATGATAACACATGCTAGAATTCCACAAAAAATTTACCATCCTTACTGAAGTCTTCAGTGCTGTCACTGATATTCCTTTTACTTGGCAGATGAAACTGTACATCAAGGTGAGACCAAAATGTGTTCATCTGACCATGATAACCATTCACATTTCATCATGCCATACCACTGTTGTACTACTGGATGCATCAAGACATGTTCAGTAGACAGCGCTAGTAAAAAATATATAAGTACATGAATACAACAAAATAATGCCCAAAATTATATGTTACACAATGAGTGTGACATGTGGCGGTGTAGGAGGACTACTGGGCCTTGGGATAGGTCACTGCCCTCGAGAAATAGGCCCTGAAAAAAGGAATGGGATCCTAAAGGCTGCAGTCACTATAGAATACTCATACATGCAGGGGGATGGGCAATAGCACTACTGTAGATTTACCCTATAGCACAACAGTGGTGTGATGAAAAAGCAACAGTTATTGGGATCAGAAAAATGCCATGCAGTGAATCATCAGCTGGTCATCAGTGTCAACTGTAAAAAAAAAAAATAAATAAAAGCATTGTGTTAACATCATGTGAAAGCACTCTATATTCCAAATGGACACAAAGCAAACAATATAAGAAAATATCTGCAGTTTTATTTCTTCATATACATAATGAATATAAATGTTAACCACTTGCCAACAAATACCAGTACCCAACACACTACAATGAAGTTTTCCATACCTATACATATCATATGACTTCTTAAAAAGCAAGGTGAAAAAGTTTATATGGAATTTTGAGAAGAAAACTGTTATAGCTCTAGTCATATTACACCATGCAAGGTGTGGGTATTCAATGCTCAGCTATTTATCAGTTATTTCCCTATAATGATGTATTTTTTATTCTATTCTTGCTATCTTCACATACTTCTATTCAACTTGGGAGGAAAAAATTATGTTGTGAATGGGTTAATGGATACTACTTCTAAGCCTGTCAAGCAAAATAATCACCAAAATCAACCTTTTTTTCTCCCCCCACATAAAGCTGGGATGAGGTAAGTTTCACAAAATAAGAGAAAGCGAAGACAAGTGAGAGTTATCAAACACTTCTCTCTTTTTTTGTGCTTTCTCTTTGTCTGCATTCTAGACCTTACCTCACCTCACCCTGATGTGGTAAAACACATCTAGATGACGATGATGATGATCCTTCTCTAGATTACTTAATTCAGCTTAGGAGAGCCACCTAATATTGAAGGGGTTAATGTAGGCTATAGCTAATCCTTCAATTGAAAAAAAAAAAAAAAATCTACCTTAAGCTGAGCAAAATCATCTGGTGATAGCAAACATAAAATAAACAATGGCATCCTCTGACTGATAAAATTTGTCAATAAATAACTCTGTCAAGTAAAAATGAAAGGAGCTGATTTTTGATGGCATTCTGCTGGTAGCTAGTTCTTCTATTTGTTTCCTTTTTTTTTGTTTCAAGATTTTTTCTCACTTACTTTACAATAATTAGGAATATGATGATTCATGATTTATGATTAATGATTTTGATACCAAAAACAAAGATGACTTGCGGTAGCAGTGAAAATGACAAAGATGATTGTGGTGACAGAGCTGATGATAATGATGATCATGACTGAAAAATATGCTGACTATAACAATGACAATGATGATCATGATTATAATGATGGTGATGTTACAAGTGAATGTTCCTGTACTGTTTAGTGTATACAGTCCCAATGGACTCTATTTCTTCTCCCAGTTAGGTACAGAATATCAATTACTGTAGTTTTATTTGAATATCAAAACTGTTGAGGGAAAATACAAGAAGTTATTCATTCACCAAGAGAATGAAATCTCAGCAATACTCATTATCTGCCATCCCTTGTATTATTACAATACGGGAGTACAACAATACAATATTACAAGTACCTGTAAAGTTAGGGACAAAAGTCTACCTACTATTCCACAGCATGAACTCCACACTTAGGATGTCCATCACTTTCCTCTCTGATGCATCATATAAAGGTGAATCATTTATGGGCAGACATACATAACAGTGCTCTCTTAGCTTAGGAATACTGGCCAGCAGAGAAAACTAAGCAGTAAAATTGGTGATATATTAGAGAATCTTTTGTCTCTCACTGTACGTATTACCCCACACTACACTGCACGTTACAGAATATTCAAAATAACTACAAATTAAAGCAGTCACTGTTTATTTGTAGACATTATTAGGATAATCCTGTATGTAACCAAATTACTTCTGCATGGATAATTAATGCAGTGTAATGTTGCATCATCACATTAATCAAGGTACAGTCTCATCAAAAAGTACTGGAACACCTGGGCATGACTGATGTGAAAATGAGCAGAAAGTATCTGTTATTTTGGAATGGTTAGTATGCCTAATTGTGGACTGATGCACTTCTAAGGCATACCACTGGTGTATGGTGCAGTAACCATTGCCATTATAGATATTCAGGAGAGTTGTGTTCAGATTCTTTAGTCACATTTCAGTGAACAGTGCTTACAGTGTTCAGATACTTTTTGGTAAGACTGTACTTCCTAATGCCTAAGAATGTTTCTCTCTTCCTGACATTTAAAAATGTTTTTCTCTGACACATGGTTACGGTGGAACTTCATTGTACCTTCCTAATTATTTCTGTCAATTACAGTATTACTTCAACTAATAGATAACAGGAAATCCAGCTCAAAGTTTCCTCCAAAAAAGAACATTTCTATATAATACTTCTGTGAATATTCTACATAATACTTCTGTGAATAATTCAAACAATATTCACAAAATGACTATAGGTGGGACTGGACACAGATCTGAAAAAACACAGCATAATTACTGAAAGGTAACATCTCATAAAACTGGAAAAACTAGGAGAAGACCCAGTGAGATTAAACCCATAAATAGTACAGTTACGCACTGAATACTCTGGACCTGTGTCAGTTATACATTCTGGGAATGTCTATTATAGTGGACAGAGTTAGATATATGGATGTACAGTAAGATGAATGTGTCATATGGTGAAGCCTCATATAGTAATGGATTACTTATACAGTGATTGACTACTGTCCCTGATTTATATTCCCTTCATTCTAAGGTCCATGCCAAGTTCTGTACTACAATCAACTCATTTTTAGGTGCTTTTGCTTTATGCAGTCTTTTTGTACATGGTAAAATGTCTGACCATAACCCAAACCATTCATTATGCAGTACATATTACTTTAATAAGGAAGCAACTAGAATAATGGCACAGATCCAATGATATAAATATCAAGCAGTAGCTGGCAGCTGTGACATCAAGCTCATCCTGCCAGCTTCTTGCTCAGTTCCTAACACCAGACTATACAAATCTACTTAATCTGTTTTATGCATTTAAAAAATGTTGTGTGACTATGACATGATTCTCCTCTCACTCATTCATTACATATACTATATACAGTGTTCTTGAATGCAATCTATGCTCACATTGGTCATTTACACCAATCTACCCTCCAGGGTTGGACTGACTGATCTATCTGAACTTGCCTTTCAATACAATGCAATGCTATATGGAAGCACCAACTGATGCAGAAGCCAAGAGTGTCTTGTGGCCAGGTGTAACTGTTACTGCTGTTGTGGCCCTAGGCTCATCCAAATATGAAGCTGGTGGACTGCAGGCTAAAAGCTGCCTTTCTCCTGCAGCTACCATCCCCCTTCCCAGGATATGGAGGGAGTTAAGGGGTGTTTATATAAACTGGCAGTACTACCGGGTTATATAAGTGTCACCACATGATGGCGTCTCATTCCAGCTGATAACACAAAACATGGCAAACATAATACAATAAATACCAGTACTATTAAAAAAAATAATAATAATAATTTCTCACAACTGACTGCCTATTCCGTGGGCCTCAGAAAGAAGTCTCTCACTAATGCCTCAACTAGTGAAATAATTTCACTTCAGTTATCACCAATGGAATAAGTTGCAGGTGTATTTAATCTTATGACATAGTAAGAACCCCATTATCATGAATGTATTGTAAACAGACTGTTCTCTTTTACTGTACAATATGTACCAGCAAATATACACTATCACCCAACATTAATGCAGTTCTACTGATGTTATTTTCTACATTTCTTTGTTTATACGACCTAGCAGATTTCTTCATGGCAACACCCATTTGATCCTTCCAGTCAACAAAAACATCCTTCAAGACAAGAGCAGTCTCATCCATTCTCATGTGCATGTTGGAGGTCCGGACAGATCAGACCTATCTAGACTGGTTTACTGATTTGCATACCTTCTCCATGTTCTGGTTGATATACTAACAAAAACTCTGAAGGGAAAACAGAAGAAATTATATTTCATATGAATTTAATGGTTTCACAACAATATCCTGCTAACTCTCATTCCTTTTCTGTCCAATTCTCTAATGCAAGAGTCTGCTGTTAATCCCAGTCCTTCATTTATGGAACAGGTCAACTCTGGAACTGTCTTCCTCTGTCTGTAATTCCTACTGCCTATGACAACCAGTCTTTTAAACACAATGTATTCAATCATTTCAAAAGGAACGGATCTTGAATTCAGTTAAAATCAATGGAATGTCTGTTTACTGTTCTTGCTACTGTTGCTCTACCTCAGTCTGTCAGGTTGAGTAGACCCATCAACCATAAGCATGTAGCTGCCTTCCTGTGGCAGACAGCACCTTGCTAGAGCCAAAACAGTTACATCTGTAACTGTTCTTGTCCGGTATTTGCAAGTTGTACTGCATCATCAGCATACAACAAATTTGAGCTATTCCATCCATCGCCATTCATAACCAACGCCATCCCCCCCTCCATTACTCGTGTTTTTACTTCTTTCATCACCCCACCCATATATGCATTGAACAACCATGGGGACATCACACAACCTTGTTGCACGCCCACACTGATTGTGAACCATTCACTTAGATGCCCATTAACTCTTATACATGCTTCACTACCGTCATAAAAACTCTTGACGGCACCTAACAGCTTACCATCCACACTGTACATGCACAATCCTTCTCTGTCTACTTTGTTGTATGCTTATTTCAGATCCATGAATGCCATAAACACCTTACAGTCCTTCTCACAAGCCTTCTCCACTATCCATCTCACTGCAAATATCTGATCCACACATCCTCTGCCACTCCTAAAGCCACACTGTTCATCACTCACAAGGACTTCTGATATTTCTACCTTTTTCCACTCTGCTGGCACAGTTTCACTAAGTTTTTACAAACATTAATTGCTATATCACTAATTTCCATGACTAAACCTGCCAGAAATGTTAGAAATACTGTATGTATTAAGGATAATGGCACCACAGCCTAAAAATTTTGTCTGACAAATTTTCCAAATCTAACTTGACTGATTGTAAACAAAACATGAACATAAGGATGTAGTATGTAAGATAGTTATCACATTCCTGCAAAGATTAGAATTAAGGATTTAAGTCTCTTAACAAACTAATTTATTACTGTCAGTTAGTTTTTATTAAACTGTACTCCATTAAACTACACATACAATCATGATTTATCCACACATCAGAGAATCATTTAAGCTGGTCACAGTGTTATGCTCCTATTCAACAGACTTCATCATTTACTACATGCATAATGTGTTTGCAAAGCCGTACATCTAAAGATGGCTCAGCTACTGAGATTCAGCATCCAGCATGTTGTGATGCATGGGGGGGGGGATATGAAACTGGTGGGCTGATGGGGTAAGGAACACAAAACATATTGAAAAATTGATAGGATTTAACTTTACCACAGGCATGATGTGTGAGCAAACTTTTGCAAGAAAAGGTGGTCCAGCCACTGAAATACAGTATCCATAAGCTGTAGTAGTAGTTGTTGTTCCCTAAGCAGTCTAGCTGGACAGCCCCGAGTCCCTAAGGAAGGCTACAGCTGAGACTGGGCTTTCCCACAGAGCTCTCAAGGAGTGTGTTATGTTGCTGGCACAGGCAACTGTGTGCAATGCAGTCTTCCATAATGTGCTTAATAGTATGGGGTGCTGTGTTGCGTCCTGGACAGGCATCAGCGAAAGAGTCATCCAGCCTCTTCTGATAACTCAAGAGGGCTGGATGATGCCCACATCTCAGCCTGACCAGGTGGACCCTGTCCTCCCGAGGCAAGTAGGAATCAGCAGAGTGGATATCAGGAGGCTGTGCATGCAGCTGTGTGTTGTCTTTGAGTGACTAAATGGAGTGGCAAGTGATCTGAGCATGGATATGCTTCTGGAAGCTTGTCTGAGGTGGGAAAGGGAGGAGAGATGACAGTATTTGTGTATGATATTGTGTGCTGGGTGTTGTTCTGATGTTCCTTGGCGTGTGTGGATGTACTGCCATGCAGTGTAGTGGATACTGTGGGTTTGTGGAGGCTGTGGCGTGAGTTTGTGTGCCTCTCATGTCTAGATGATCCTTGACTTTGAAGGCATTAGTTTCTTGGGGTAGGTGGTCTGTAGGCATAGCAGCAGTACAGCCTGTGATTATTTTTAGAGCCTTGTTCTGTATGGTCTGTAGGGTGCTGTGTGTTTCAGTGAAGTTAGAAGCCCAGGCAGGGCTTGCATAGTTCATCACTGAATGTATACTGGTATATTGTTTGTATAATACTGTGGTGGTGGTTTCTTTGTTGTGTCTGAATGTCCATAAGCTCAACTAAAAATACAAAATCCCTCCTCACACCAGTAGATACAATTCAAAGCCTACAAAAATCATTGATACTGCAGTTAGTACTGTAGTGTCTGGTGTAATTTGTAAACTAATGACTACGAATGCTTTGTAAGAATTCAACATGTTGAAGGCCAGCACCAAGGAAGACTTATGTAAACAATTATAAACAAAAGATACAAAACTATATAACATATTTAGTTAAATGAGTAACCCATTATCTAGAAACATTTACCAGGTACAACAATTAAAGTTGAAGGATCTTTGAACTGCCAGTCTTCTGCCAGTTCAGACTAGAACTCTACAGGATTTATGAACTCAGATTTCTCTACAGTAACAGAAATACAGAAATGCATCAACAAAACAAAAAAATATTAACCACCAATACTTTCCATCTTACCTGAAATTACAGCCACCATACCTATAGTACAGTAAAGACAGGGTGTGTTGACTGCACAGTCCTTCCATGAAACGATCCTGAAAAAGATTACAATGGATATAAAAAGTTAAAGATTATCCTCCTAGGTTTATTTAAGTCTGTAACTGATAAAAAAGTAGTAGCAGAAATGCCTAGGAGTTATAAGGTGTTTGTAATGGACGACATGAATGGGAGAGAAGGAACAATCATTTGAACAATGACTGGGGACTGAGTTGGTTGGATGAATTACGTATGGAGAACATGGCAAGGATTTAGCACCCTTTTTATTTTTAATGTATACTAAATAAACTAACTCCATCTGGCAGGTGCATGTGACATGTTTCCATTAAGAAAAAAAAAAAAAGTGCAGATGGTTAGTCCTGTCATGCACCCAGGATTCTAGGAGCTTGGTAATGGTTAGACAAACATCCCTCAACTCCCTTCCTAGCCCCCCAAAAGAGGAAGGTGAACTGCAGTGTAATAGGGCAAGTCAGCATGCACTTGGTTCACACTGACATAAGCCTGGGGCCAACACAACTACAACAACAAGGATTGCTATGATCATGTGCGATATAATTTTTGGATGATGGTCTAATGAGAAGTCCTGTACAGTAATATTCTCCAAGTGATTTATATGCTATGCACAAACATGTGGGTAAGAGCTTGGAAGGATTAAACTTATTTAGCTCTTTGCAAAGTTGTGTGAGGGTTTGTGATTGTAATGTATGCCACACTGCATACAGGAAATGGAATGAGTGTTTAAAGAAGTCTCACAGTTGCTACTGAAAGATGCTATGGTGTTTTAATGTCAAATGAGCTCAGAAAAAATGGCAGGGATCAGTGTCTGATAACTTATCACATTCTTATAGTAATAATGGTGAGCAACATAGAAGAAAAACAGGACAGAGTACTGCTCAGAGTTTACGAATGAAAGTGAAAAATTCTAAAAATGATGCAGTACCCAATGAATGAGAGCAAACAATATGGGGAGAAGTCAGGTGTCTTTGAACAGGGAACAAATGGATTTTTCAAGCTTATGGAATGCATAATGAAAGTTAATTAGCAATTTTAGAGATGTGCACAATGTTGCATGGATGTCAATGACCAAGAGGAATGGTACAGTGGGATAAGGGAGTAAAAAGGAGTACCAGTATAGGGCAAATAAGAGAAGTGAGGAGTGGTTGCAACAATGAAGCTCTGAGGAAATATACTGAGTGCATTATGTGTGCAAAATGATTATTATGGACGAAACAGTGGTAGGTGGGGGTGCTCACCATCCACTCACTTGATGTACTGCTGCTTTGGGTGTCTGCCTTTTCCCCTCTTCTTTCCTTCCTCTTCTGTCTTTCTTTCCTTCATTCTTTCCCTATGGGTGACTTTACACCCCTCCCCTTCTGTTTTTCCTTCCTTCTTTCTTTCCTCTTCCTTCTGCCTATGGGTGACTCTACACTGAGTGACAAGCCAAATGGTTTCCTGTACACCAGGAAACCATTTACTACACTGGGTGGTAACCACACAACCGAATTATGGCACCTGGTAGTTCAGTGGGTAATTAAGGTGCTCCAATCAGACTGCGCCTGTGTAGATTTACATTCATGGGGTGGTTGCGATTTATTGTTCACGCAATGCCACTCAGGGATGAACGAGGCTGGTCACTCATCTTAAATGTTAGGACCAACTTGCCTAGCCCTGGGTTCCTATGCAACATAGGATTGGATGATGGATGGATGAATAAAGAATGAATGGCCTAATAAAGAAAGCCAAAGGAAAATTAATGAGACAATCTCTGTTTTGAAATGAAATCTGACTATATCAGGTCCACATACTCCCCATGGCACCGAAACATACCATACACAGTTTACATGTAATCAACTTCTCCATAATCTCTCTTACCCTGACAATCACTATTCTACCAACACTTTCCTGATTACAATGGACAAACTAATATTGTACTCCCATGATAACAAACTGTACTCTCTTACATCACCCCCCCCTCTTGTATAACAACAAATTATTGAATATACTATCTCCCATCATCTACCACATTTCTTAATGAGTACCAAGTTCCTAGATCTACACAATCCCTCGTGTACTGAACAGTTACTTCATAAATTATTCGCCTAGAACCCACCAAGTGATCTTCAGTCCATAGGGTATACTGCTTTTAGCCATGGCCGGGGCACGTACTGCGCTCCATCATACGAGTCAAAGTACAGGTTCAGTTCTGGGTGACTGATCTGAAATATAATAAGATGGTCAATATTTCTGGTTCCTCATTTATGACTGCATTAATTAGGCTACATTTCTGAAGCCTCACCTTTGCTGTATCTCTCAAGGAAAGTTTCTTCAGTATTATCCCTCAAGGAAAATTTCTTCTGCAGTATCTCAGTATCATCTCCCAAGGAAAGTTTCTTCTGCAATATCTTTCAAGGAAAGTTTCTTCAGCAATATCTCTCAAGGAAAGTTTCTACAGACTATCAATAAGAGCCACTCTTAACACTTTCCCATTCCACCCCTCTGCCAACTCGCCATCCAATCCTGTTTTTGTTTAGCTGTCAAAGCTCTTCAAGTTGATTCTCGAGCTTTTCAGATTCAGGGTATTTTCCATAGTTCGAGGTAGCATTTTTTCTTTTTAAATAAATGTAATGAGCGTAACTTACACGACAGTCAAATACACCCAAGGGAATCCAAAGAACAAGTAAAGATCTGACGCCTCAGAACGTCCAAAGAATGGGAAAGTATTAACTTCTTCAACCTGAACATGATATATCTTCTATTTGCTACTTGAGGACTGAAAATAGTTTGGTTAAAGGTAATCCCTGTTAACAGAAAACACAACACAGAAAGCATCAATGCCCTAAACCATTTATGGGGTAATAGGAGACTGGGTGTTTCTGGTTTTTCTCTCTGCCTTCATTCAGTGCAGATGCCCATTAGGAAGAAAGTCAGCCAGCATTTTATGGAGGTCAGCATGATTTACATCAGGTCTAAGGAGGAGGCAAGGGTTTCGTTATTTTGCCAAATGCCATACAGGCAGTCACAGATACTTGCCTGCCTCTCATTCATCATGAGGGTATCAGGATGGTGAGGCTTGTTTAGCATTTTTCACACCTTTCCATATTCTTTGTTAACTGGAGACACTCTTCAGGAAAAGGACCCTTCAACCTTAGACCATCCACCCACTCAGGTGTCCTACTCAGTATCATACCCATTGTTGGTCTATGCCTAAAGGTTTTTGGTACTCCCAAGTGGGACTAAACAATCCTCACCAACCTGGAACTCTCACAATGAATGAGAGGCAGGCAGGAATCTATGACTGCTGCTCTCCTGGAGAACAACATATCTTATCTCCCAAAATAAAATACATTTCTGTAAGAATAAATATAAAACTGCCAAGTTAATATGATACGACACTAGCTGTGGCTGAATGTAAGAAACTGGATGGAAGCTCCTCACTTGAAGAACAAAAATGAAAGATTATGGCAGAGCCTGATATGATGTGGTAAACAAACAACTGCTTGACTTATGCAGTCTCATCCAGGAATGACAATGTATTGAAGAACCATCCATATACTGTACAGCAGTGGTTAAGTT
This sequence comes from Birgus latro, assembly GCA_018397915.1. Classification (NCBI taxonomy): domain Eukaryota; kingdom Metazoa; phylum Arthropoda; class Malacostraca; order Decapoda; family Coenobitidae; genus Birgus; species Birgus latro. Next base: position 18,413 of record JAGKTI010005633.1, on the reverse strand, counting down.
CAAAGTGCAGACCTTTCATGAAAAAACTTGGGAGAATAATTTTTGACTTTATGGCATTTGGAAAAGTCATAAACACCCTTGCCTTATCCTTCTTAAGCCTGAGAGAAATCATACTGACTTCCATAACGAAGGCAGAGAGAAAAGCCAGTAACAGCCAGCCCCCAATTATCTTGTAAGGAAGTAGCAACAACTGATAGAGGGTATTAACAGCACTCCATTACCATCCCCTGTTCGCACTTCCTTTAGCCATTTACGAAACATGAAGAATACCTGTGAAGTATTCTTTCTCCCTTATTCTGAAGGACGGTTCTTGATCATGAAAACTGAATACCATACCTCATAGTTTATTATTGGTGCAATGTTCTCCTGTGGAACATAAGAGATCTGTGGAGATTGTCTGTCATCAGTGTTGACCAAGACAGCATAGTTAGGCTGGTCCCTCCAGTGCTGCAACATTAAGGAAGTTTATGAAAAGTTTCCAGCAGACTGCGTGATTCAAAACAATTTATATATTCATGTCTGAATGGATAAAATTACTGGTAAACAGCTGTAAAGAATGCAAAGAATTTATTACTACTCCCCAAGCTTGAATTCATATGTAGTTAAAAATGATATACAATAACAGCACTTGACATGCAGTGTAACATACGTTCTCGCTGTTGTCTGAATAAACCACAACCACTCTTGCATGTATAGTATCTCTCTCAACCATGGTGCCACTATCCAATATGACACTAAGGAACATTTGACTTACAGCCACTAATATCACGCATAAAAGAAAAGGCACTAAAGGCACTAAATCATATGAGGCGTTTAGAATACAAAGGGTGAACTCAACAATAATAATAAAAAGTCATTGATGTATTTTTTGTTCTTTTTTTCCTTCCAATAGATACAGAATGTCCAGAGGAACATTTTGGTGTATGATATGTTATACCAAACCCTCACATATGCTTTGATACACTTACAAAAACTTTAAATGCATTTTTCTCAAAACTTACTTTTGTTGAGTTCGCCCTTTGTATGTACTCGTATATGAGACTACTGTATTAAAATATTCTCACGTAAAAATACTAAGCACACAACTCTTACCTTATTATCTTGATGCATCTTCTGTATCCACTCCTCGGGTGCCTGGAAAAATAAGAGAATACATATAATACTGGCTGGCTTGGAATAAATGTTCTCTATGATATACTATTCATTTCCTCCGTACCACCAGAAAAAAAAAAAAATGCTTGCAACTGCCCTACACTGAAATGAACACACTGGTTACTAATTATGAATAACATCCTTTACCTAAAAAAGTTTAATAGCTATAACAAATTCTCGCATTATCATCCAGACACCAAATCATCCAGAATCTGACAATCTGATATGCTTGTCAGGCACTAACCTGATTCATATCACAATTTCTCTTCCCTGCCAATTTTCATATAGTGTAATAGAGTACTAAACCCCAGAAACTTGGTAGTCTTGCCATTAACCCTTAAACAACATCATGCTACTTATGTGAATTACTCACATTAACATGAGCTCACTGCATAGCCACCTGCCTGTGGTTGATGGGTCTGCTCAACCAGACAGACGGGTTGATCAACAACAACAATTCGGCTTATCATGCTACGCCACATGTTCAAAAATGTCCCACCCTTGGTTTGAACAGACATCCTATCCCTGCTGTTCTGCAACTACAAAACTTTGGCCTCTGAATTTACTGTGACCGTGAAAGACTAATGTTCTTCCAGGGGTCGTGTAAGTGCATGCACTTACATCTAAAGACAGATTTTTTTTTTTTTTTAATGTGTCCAACTCTGGGCATAGCCTTTACAGCCTGCTATCAAGGCCCAGCAGTCCTCCTACATATCATACACCTCTACATGTCACCACTTCGGCACTAATACCCACCGTCCATATTGAATACATGTTAGGGCGGTCTCATACAGGACTGGTGTACTGTATTGGTATTAGCGGGGGTATTTTTACGACATGTTAGCAGGTCTTCTGGTAGATCAGTAAAGCTTGATTTTAATGAAATTCAAATCCTTAAACTGTTCCCTGCCCCAGCCGGGATTTGAACCTGGGTCCATGGGACTGCAAGCCGCCTCTCTACTGATTGAGCCACCTTTAAATCAGACTGAGAAAAATCAGGAGAGTAATACAGGCAGAAAGATTTGACTGGTATATATCAAAATACATTGATTAATGGGTTATTTGTACTATTTCTTGTATAGTACATGGAGGGGAGACAGGCATCGGGGTGAAGACAAAAGATTAAACCACCTGCTTCATATCATGAGGTTCAAGCTTTAAATTCTCTCAGGGTTACTACAAGGTAAGTGTGTGCGTGCATGCATGCGTGCGTGTGTCACAAAATTAAGAAGTGAATGTAAAGAGGACCAAAGAAATGGTGCTTGTAAGGAACAAGTAAGACACTGTTGAGACAAAATGGTACAGAAATGAAAAATGTGCAAGTGTTCAATCCTTTAGGCAGTGTTGTAAATAAAGATGGTACTATGGAGGATAAACAGAAGGAAAGGGTGTGGCATGGAAGGAAGATGACAGGGGTATAAGGAGCAGTGATATGAAATAGGACTGTAAGCATGGATATGAAGAAGACAATGCATGACAGTACATTAGTTCCACCATTAACAAACAATAGTGAATGGCGGACAATGCTTGACAGACACAAATTAAGAGAGAGAACTGTTGAAACACATTACAAAAGAAGTACCTGCAGCGTGACATAGCCTAGATTGACAGACAGACCTATGAAAGGATTTGTGAGGAATGTGATTTACAAGTCAGTAAGGGGAAAATAGAAAGAGCTATTTGGCCATGTTGACCAAATGGAGACCAACACCAATGAAAGGATTTGTGAGGAATGTGGTTTACAAGTCAATAAGGGGAAAACAGAAAGAGGTATTTGGCCATGTTGACCAAATGGAGACCAAGAGCTTGATTACAAGAGACTATGAAAGGGAGGTGGTTGGAAAGAGGAGAGGGAAACCAAGACCAAAGTGAGGAGATAAGATGCAGAGAGTAAGTAAAAACAGTGGCATGTTATGGGAAGACGGGTCAATACTGAGAAGACACAGAAACATCTGGAGGTTCTTTTATGGAAGCCTCTCCTAACAAGGGCAATATCAAGCTACATAATAACAGAATAAAAATAGGAGCACCTTAGCTCTATGGTCCCAGCCTATGATGACACCTCTGTAGCCCCAGATGCTATGCTTCACCACCTGACCCACCCTCCACTTGACATTCAGAGGACGAAGAATACGGGGCCTCGGGGACATGCCAAACGAGCCCTCAGGATTGCGGTAGTCCCACACTTCCACTGCTGGACACTCTCCACTGGGGTCATCATCATCCAATATATACCAATGACTGTAATCTGTAATGTTCAAAAACTGGGTATAAGAAACTGAGTGACTACAACAAAATGCAAAGAACTATAATTATACTCATTATAGCTGCTTAACCCAAGTCCATCTGACCAAGCAGACCCACTGTCCATAAATAATCAACTGCTTTTATGGGGCCATCCTACATGTAATGTACAGTACATACACAATGCAGGACTGGCACCCTTTCATAAGACAGCACCTTGCCAGGGTCGGATAAGGGTCCTTCCCCACAGTGAGATGAAGGGAAATATGAGGTTTGGTTCCTGGATGGATGCTGCAGCTGCTTAGCTCAACCCAGTGTATAGTGTCATCTCATGTCAGTTCTTTCTCAGTGCCACTCATTAAAATATTTGACACATATGTAATGTCACATAAAAATAGAAAATCTAGAGAGGCACTCAGTGAAGTGAATCTCTCCAACAAGGGCAATGTAATTTTCAAACCACTCTTCATAATGGGTAAGGTTTTCTCATCACTAATTAGGACGCAAAATGTGTTTTCCGGATCCTGAACTTGTAATACCATCTGGATCAGTCCAAAAAGTTCATCGATTGTTCCCTGGGACATTGGCTATCTACCTACCAAAGTTGGGCCAAACCTCTCTTTTAGTTTTTGAGTAATCCTGCCAAAAGACAAACAAACTACTTTAACAACCATTGGTCCCAAAAGTTAACTGACTGTGCCCGGAGACAAGGGCTATCTACCGTACCCACTAAATTTAGTCCATATTTCTCTTTTAGTTTTTGAGTAATCCTGCTAACTGACAAACTGACAAACAAACAAACAGGGGTGAAATCATACTCTCCTTATCAGAGAGAAAAAAATCATTAACTCACTCAAAATCAACCCATCTATTTATAACCAGATGCCTTCATCTTGCATGGGTGACCACAAATGATTTGCCCCCACGTCACCGTGTCCTTTGCCATCTAGCTGCTCTCTCTCCAACTCATCCCCATCTCTCATATACCTTTCCACTCCATCCCTTCATCGCATCCATGGTCTCCTCCTTACTGTCCCCACATTCACCTCACCCACATACTCTCTCCTAGTCAGCCTCTCACTTTCCATCCTCTTCTGATTGCCAATCCATCTCAAAGTATTTCTCCTTACATTTTCAAGCACATCCACATCAAAACCACAGAGATCCTTCACTTCCTCATTTATCTGTCTGTTTGTCTGTCTTAAAAATAATAATAATAATAATAAAAAAAAAAGCTCCTCTTAGATAACTCACTTCCATTGCTCACACTTTTGACTTCTGTCCTTCCTACAAGGTCCAAACTTCCCTTCCATATATTTAAGTGGGGATCACAATACTTTCATGTAGCAACTTTTATACATCCACACTAACTTTCCTATGTCTTATCACTGCTCTCACTGAACCTGCAACCTCTTTTCCCTGCTGTATGACAGTACAGTGATCACTTTAATTTATGGAAGTGAAGCTTGGACTCTGCTGGAAATATGCAAGTCAAGAGTGAAAGGAGTGGAAATTAGTTATCTGAAAGAAGCACATAGAGTTGCATGGAGAAAGACAGAAAAATGGGCAAGTGAAAGAGCACTGTATTGATGTGCATCTTTTTGAAAAATTAGAAGTGCCTTGAGATGGTCTGGTTATGTAAAGAGAATGGAAAATGAAAAACTGACTAGGAGAATGTATATTATAGAAAGCTGGAGGGGCAGGGGGAAGGGTGAGACCAAGAATGAGATGGAGGGGTGTGGTGGAGAGGCAGAGTATGGGTTTATGGGTGAGGAGGGTGTGAGTTGCAGAAAGGCCAGAATGACATGAAGTGATTCCTTTGTGGTCACTCCCTCCAGGATTAAGGTCTCTGGATACATACAGGTTGATAGATTACATCGTATGATACAGTATCCGGTGTGCTCCTCCATGTCAACAAAAGTATTGATCACTAAAACACAATGACAGGGAATATAAATGAGTGATAGTTTCCTAAAATTTGTCTTTGCTCCAGCTTCAAAATATGTTCACAAAAAAACTAATGGATTTAACCCGTCACGTCTCGACCGATTTCCAACCTCCGATACCCCCCAGTCCCGAGCATTTTCAGATTTTTTTTTTTTTTGGCTCAAACCTTCGCTTCTGGTGAGAAACATCGAAAATTCATAGAGAAATCGCCCTTCTGAGGGTATAAATGGTGCTACAGGTGATGAGTCAGCCTTATGTTTTCCCTCTTTCTCAGGGTACCTGGCTAAAGAAAACAAGCTATGGACGGGTGAACTCATTCAAGCCACTTTAAATTACGTATTTATTTATGTATTTGGTACGAATTTATGTGTAGTACAAGACTATATTGGTTTTCACACATTTATATGGGCAACAGAAGCATTGTTCAGTCACCAAACACATCCACATATGGCATCTTCCTTTATGACATTACAACCTCATCACTTCTGTTTGTTTCTTGCTCTAGCTTCTTTATTTCTTTGCCCTCCACCTCAGGAATCACTTTCACCGTGAATTTCAGGCCATGGGGCAACATACTTTTACTGGCCAGGTTACTGCTAACAGGTGAATTGCCCAGTGTGGGGGGAGGGGGGGTAATGTGGGGCCAGGCAGTATCCCCGCTTGAAAGCAGGTAGAGGAAGGTCTCCCACATATGCCTACCAAAAATCACCCAGGAAACTTGAAAACTGTGCAAATTATGACCCTTGCAATTGCGCAGGCGATGGCTGTAGCTGTGACAAAACGTTGCGACATACCCATACTGTACGTCGATGGGATTCCTCGGGTTAAGGGATGTCTGCACATTATGCCTATGATTAGCTAATACCCTGATAGCAGCAAGATATATCAGTTACATTAGTGAAGTATGGAGTTACTATAACTCTGTTGAGGTGAGAAAAAAAAAAAAAATAACATTTGTTCATAACAATTCTACCATTATCAAAAACAGTCTTCATAAATGCAGTACTGGGCTATAAATCAACATCATTACCAGTGGCCATGTACTTCTGCTGGATGCCCACCAGCCATTCCCTCCATGCCTTTGTTGAGAGCCACTTGTTAGCCAGGGCATGTACTTGGTTCACAAGCTTGTGCACCTCAGCCGTGCGTTGATCCTGTGAGACTGAGGTATGTTGTGAAATCCAGTACTGCAATGGCACACAGCACACCAGCACACTCAGCACCATTGCATCATGCCATGACATAGGCATTGTTTCTGCTGTCAAATCTGTGGGGTTGCGATACAAAGCATTATATATACAGTACATGTCCAAATGGCTGTTGATAATCTTATTCAGTACCTATTTTGTCAAAACGTACACAAGTTTTCCTTAAAAAACATACACATATTGAAAGGTACCATGGTTGCATAGGTCAACCTTGTTCACCTGATAGTTACTTTACAGTGTACATGATCTGCAACATCACCAATTTGCATAACCCTTCAAAAGATCTTATCCCAGTACCTCTCTCTGCTGAACATACTGTAATTTCATCCAACAGCTCTCACACATTAACTCCATGTATTCAAACCAATAAAGTCTAACTGTTCATGGCTTTCATGGTAAAACAAAGATTTTTCTGAAGGATTTTTGTTATTCTTAGAATTCGGACATTCATCTGCACTGCAGATGCTTCACCTGCCAATATACAATATAATGTAGATGCTAATCATGGTAACCTAAACTTGCACCTTGACAAGGGGCCAATACAGTACACTGCAGCCTGCGTGTGGGACACCATTTGCAATGAAAACATTCATAAATATTCTGGATCAAAGCTGATGTGTGACAAGTATTACTAAGAAAAGGTGATGTGTATAATGAGCCATAAAACACACTCAAAACTCTGTACCGTAAAACCTGAGTGCCCTTACATAAAAACAAGCAAACAAAAAAATTAACATATGGTATATTTTCCAGAATGAGAGACATGAAATTTAAAAAAAAAATAAAATGCCCCATATCAATAAGGCTTCCTAAATATGGCAAGAACACACACACACACACACACACACACACACACACACAATCATAAGGAAAAAAGTAAAATATTGATAAACTACTCAAAGTGATTCTGTAGAGTTATGACTAGCTCTTCCGTTCACAAGGACCATCACATTTTCCTGTAAGAACAGTATCATATATAGTTCAACAGATACTGAAACTTAGGAGAAACATCTGTGATATGTAGGTACAGTATTTTGAAGTGTTTTCTATTTATATCTCACAATTGGCAAATACTATTCTTGTACAACACATCACAAATAACTCCTTCCCCTCCTTTAGGGTCATTAATCCCTTCAGAGTGGTCATTTTCAACAGAGGTGTCATAGAAGAAAAATGTAGAGTGCTATAATGATAGTAAACACACAAAAAATGCAAGGCTTGGTGAGTTGGGAGTGTGCAAGAAACAGAATCTAAAGGTGAATGTAGGGAAGAGTAAAGTTATGGTCATTGAGAGAAATTATGTCACTGAATGTACTGTGAGGCTGGATGATGAGGAAATGGAAAATGTCAGTGCATTTAAATATTGTACTTGGGTAGTGCAATGAGTAAGGATGGAAGTTTGAAGGATGAAGAACTTGAAAGGGTACAACAAGGAAGAAAGGTTGCTCGTTCTTTGAAAGCAGTGATAAGAAGCAGAGAAGTGAGCACTGAAGCAAAAAAGCCACTGCATTATAGTACTTGGATACCAACTTTAACATGTGGAAGTGAAGCTTGGACCTTGTTGAAAGGACACAAGTCAAGAGTGAGAGCAGTGGAAATAAGTTCTCTGAGAGGAGTATGTGGAGTTACATGGAGAGACAGACTGACGAATAAGGATGTGAGGGAGCGTTGTGGTGTGGATGTAATAAAAAGCGTTAGGAGAAATACACTGAGGTGGTTTGGCCATGTGGAAAGAACGGCAAGCGAGAGACTAACGAGGAGAATGTATGTGGGAAAGGTGGAGGGGAGGAGAGGCTGAGACGGAGGGATGGAGTGGAGAGGAATATCAGAGAGGCGGGTGTTAACTGGAGAGGGGTAGGGCAGTTAAATGGGGGGAACAGGACATGATGGAGGCAATTTGCTTGTAGCTACCCCTTATGGGATTAAGGCATCTGGTAAAAGCAATACCCGTAAAAGTTGAAATGTTAAACTGTCGAGTTGTCTTCACATTGATTTAAAGTACTGTATTTCACCTCTTGGAAGCCAAGGGAGCAGCCTACCGTAGTTCACAGCCAGGGAAGAAGCTGTGAAGTACAAATCACAGATACAGAAGTCACTCTTCTTTATTTTAGTGCCTTGTAGATGAAGTTTCGCACCTCCGCAGCTCTACCTCGAATACAGACGTAAACAAACCCAGCTGTGACACGTGTATGAATGGTCACCCTTCATGACGATTCCCCATCAAAACAAAAACACTGCCCCGTCAACTCTCCCAACACATTAACCCAATTTTTCACTTACTGTATGTTTCAAAATACATATCTAATATGTACGTATATATTACATGAGTTATATGAGCTACGATTATGACTTTTTTATTAGTTAAGTGGCACATGATGAATGGCATGAGATTGGCACAGGCCAGACAGATATTTAAAAAAGAATGGTGCTGGTTATAATTATACTCTCTCCGATGTACTGTACGAGGGAACCAAGCAATGATTACAGCTAATTAGCAATACGTTATTAGTTTGCGATGCATGTTCATTTACTAATTTTGGTAATAATTTTAGTGCACAACTTGCCTTAAACCTTAGAAAAGGATGAAATTATCATTTTTTATGAACGAGACTTTTTTTCGTGAGTGTCAACACTGGTCGAAACTATTGCCACTGTTCGGTAACGTCGTGTAACCTTCAGTGGGCAGGTGGTACGGTTTGCGTTAACCAGTTCTGAAGTACAGTACAGTAGGTTCAGTCCTACTGGAGGATGGGCTTTTAAAGGTGGTGATTTCACGTGTTTGCATCCTGTTGAGGTTCCTCCAGTGACTGACTCATACACAAACATAGCCACTCCCCTATAGAGGGTTTGTATGACGTCATCAAGTGGGATACGCGTTCATTACACAAGGAGAGCAACGTTAACACTGGAGATACAGTATACAGTCTCAGAAAGAATTTCAATTTCCAATATGTCTGAAATTACCAACACAGGGAAAATTCAGTCCAGACCTCCTATTGGGTACATGGATGACTTTATAAGCAAAAGGAGACGGAGCGCTATGCTGGAATATTAGAATGATTGAAGATCCGTACTTTATGACCAACTTGTCCAGTGACTGGACTGTGTCTCCTGGTATGAATTACCTAGACATTGTTAATCATTCCTGTATCTGATATTCTCACCAAGTCCATACACATTGGATAATCTAGAAAAATGAGTCCTGAACCTTAATAGTAGATAATTTGTATCCCAGGGGATGGGGGAAACTAGGCCTACACAATAATTTCAATAAACATATGTTGAGTTGGTCCTAAATTTCAGCGACGGGGGAGGGGGGGCAGTGAGGAGGCAAGGTGTCTGACCGTGAGGTCCGGGGTCCCCCTGGCTTCTTCATAGCTGATTACACTGTTGACCTAGCAATACCTTGGGTCCCCATTAGTGAGACCTGGCTAAGCGACTGATAGCCTGTCTCAAATGTACTACCAGGCTGTCCATTAGAAAAATAATCGAGAAATATTTTAAGATAAAAAGAAAAATAACATCTCTACTTCCCTGAGGCAAAATGAGATGAATAGATCCTGATAATTTCCAAAACTAAGCCAGGCAAGCCATGGGCGTCTCCTCTCTCCTCATTCAGTTTAAAAAGTCTTTTCTTCCTGATTTCGGATTATCTTCGGTACCTTGTACCATTCTGAATGTTTCTCGACTCTACCCATGGCAGCCGTGGACGCCTCAAGAACATGCCATTTTTCATGCAGGAAGTGAAAGTCAAATTGATTCATGTGCTGTTTACTCACTGTGTACTGGCGAATATGTGTGATGTCACGTGAAAACCCGCATTAATCCAAAAGCCTACCACACCTATACCCAAGCGTGAAGCAATTGGGTGGGACAGAATATGGTGTTCCAATCTCAGTCTTCCGTAACAAATGCCCTTCAGGATCCGTAGAACACGGCCTAAATGTATAGTGTAGGGATCTCCGCCGATGTCCGGAGTGCAAATTGGTCAACAAATATATGCCAGTATTAATCAGGGGTTAAGTAAAGGTGGCAGGCATGATAGCGCATAGCCCCGGTGCTTATCTCCATAATTTAAGCCAATGAGACGGTGGCGGGTTGTTCACCCACTGCATCATCATGTCACCATGGTTATCACCGCTAGGTGTTACTCGAAGTAGGCTAGGCTATTTAATTTATCCAAAACCCAAAAGTGTGAATGGGCCACTGAGCTTTGTAATATGGAGGGGCTATCTCCGAAGCGAGCGTGACTTTGGCCGCCACACTGAAACGCCGCACTCGTCGCCTCCACCATGGTAATGCAGTTGGAACACTGTTCTTAACCTGCTGTCTCTGTTTCGCTGTTGCTTCCGTAAGCTGCGTAGTGGATCACGGCACTATAATTTCCGGATTCATCGGCTGATTTCAAAAGGCGCGGGCGTGAGGCGAGGTGCATAAACATGGCTGCCACTATATCAGCGCCGCCGTGGGGCCACTGCGTGAGGCCGTGGCGACGGGCACACAAACTTCAGGGTGCTGCCCATGATAAATCCCCCTCCTTATTTATAGAGCTCAGTGGAATGGACACCTGAGTCGAGTGGTCCAACTTCCCCGAACCAGTTTAGAAAATTAGAGTAGTATATAATTTGTATTATCTTGGTACAGTGACAGACTCTTTAAAAATAAAATAAAGCAGTAAATTTAAAACTCAGTTCGTCCAGTAAGTCAGTATCTAAATTTTTGACAAATCAGTCATAACTGGTTGCTTAGTTTATCATTACCATTCCAACGGTGAGGTAAGGTTGAATCCAGACTCAAAGGAAGAGAAAATAAATAAATAAGTAAAAAATGCTAAATACCACATGTTGGTGGAGATACAGACAAATAGATAGATAGACAGAATATGGCTTCAATTTGCTTTAAAAAAAAAACTCCATGGATATTACAACCCAAAGTTCGATGCTATATGCTTTTGCGTACCGTATGTATAAGTAGTATGTATGAATATACAGGATAATGTATAAATATGTATAAACATACAGGGTAATGTTTAAATATAGACGATATACCAGGCCTTGGTGTACTTACTTAAGGAGGTGATTCTTGGGCTAATATTGAGAAAAAATTAATGCTATAGCAACATGGGTCTAATTCTCAACTGCTATGGAGAAACCATTACTGATGACCTGATAAGCAAAGCATCGGGATGACGTTTGAGTCCATATTTCTATAGTTTTTTTTTTTCCCATTACCCCAAGAGAAACCTCCTGGGACACTGTGCGTATACGAATGTATGTATGTATGTAAAGAGAGAGAGATGGGGGAGGGGGAAGATTCGGGAAATACTTAAAAAGAGGCATCTGTATGTAGTTTCTATGGACCTGGAGAATTCGATGACAAGAGGTGACGGAGACGCCTTGTGGTGAACGTTATAGATAGTGGGGTGGCGGCAGTGCTCTACCAAAGGAGTAGGCTGGGGCGTGCGTGAGAACAGAAAGGAAAGAATGTTAAAGGTTTAGATAAAGGTAGGGTAGTGTTTATCGGTCTGTTTGTGAATGATAGCTGGACAGATATAAAGATACCATTCAAGGAAAAGGAATAAGGTTAAGGGATGCAGGGAAAAGGGGAGACTGGGATGTAAATTACTCGTTGTTTGCAGATGGTAAAGCATTGGAAGCAGACGCATTAGGTTAACCAGTGGTTGGTGCCTGAATCTGTGTATGCAAGAAAAGGCAAGGTTATGTGATGTAACAGACGGGGCAGAGCGATATGTGTGAGGTTCAGTGAGGAAGATTTGGAGGAGGTGAAGTGTTTTAGATATCTGGGGGAGGACACAGCAACAAATGTAACACTAGGGCCTGAAGTAAGGCATAGGACTGGAGAGAGGGCAAAAGTATTAGGGGTGTTGGGAATTGTGTGGAAGTAATTGTATCTGCCTATTGAGGTGAAGATTATAGTTTACCGTATGAAAGAAAAGTGATGTCGAGAGTATACGAGCATGGCCTACACTGAAATGACAGAAATGAAGCCCAGAATGTGCATTAGTCACACCAGCATTATAAACCACTCCCTAAGATGGCCACCATTGTCGCAGCCAAACCATTTGTATATACAGCCGTCGCCACTGATCTTGCCATGGCCTGGTCAGCTCACATCAGAGAGTACAGCTCTGCCCACCTTCATTCGCCCCAGTTCTCGTGACGACAAAGACGGTCGGCCTTCCTGTGAGAGGCTCAGAACGTTTTAAGTCCCTACTCGAGGTGCCCTCCGATGGTTAAACTTGCTTGCGGAAGTTCAGACTAGTCTGTCGTCTGCACCAACATGACGTTCATCATTAACAGGATTGGGCTAGGTCCCCTTCCCCCCCCCCCCCCCCACCTCACATACGGCTGCTAGAGTTCTGTTTATCCAACAGTCATCATAACCAGTGGCAGCCCGACTGGACCCCCGCTATCTACCAGACTGAGAAACCTCGCCAACAATAATTGAACTTGAAATATTCCATGAATGATTTAGTACTTTCTCGTTATACGTCACCCAAATTGCTCTCTGTTGCCGTTAAACCCAAGAAAATAAAATAAAAATTGCTAATTACAGTTCCGTTGCTACCTTCACAATAGATTACTGGTTCGCCACAATTAACAGTATCAACTGTTTGCAAATGGTTGTGATGTTTTAGAACACAACCTTGACTTACAACATGGACTGGCTGTGATTTTTCCACGATGTAGTTAACATATGATAATTTATATATATAAAAAATAAAAGCGTCTGATTGATTCAAGAACTGAGAGTGTGGAGGCAAGGGAAGGGGATACTTTTTTTTTTTTTTTGAGGGAGGTGTGGGGTGAGGGGTTTGTTGGGCAGGGATGGGGTGATTTTTTTTTTTTTTTTTTGTGCCTAACTCTGGACACATGCTGAACAGCCCGTTCCGTGAGGTCCAACAGCCCTTCTGCTCGCACCATATGACATCACACTCCTTCAGATATCACCAATGTAGGTGTGTGGGGGGAGGGATGATTAGGTTAGCGATTGGGGGAGGGAGGTAAGGAGATGTGAAGAGCGAAGGTAAGGAAGAGAAGAACAGGGAAGGAGGAAGGGAAGGGAGAGGAGAACAGGAAGGAGGAAGGGAAGAAGTGACGTGAATAAGAAGAGGGAAGGGAGTGAGTGGAGGGCGAAGGGATGGGATGGGGTTGAGGGGGAAGGGAAGAAAAAGATGGAGAAGGAAGGGAAGGAAAGGGATGTAGAGGAAGGGGAAGGAAGGGGGTGGAGAGGGAAGAGAAGGGAAGAGGTGTAGAAGGAAGGGAAGAGATGGAGAACGAAGGGAAAGGACAGGAAGGGCAGGGGTGGTAAGGGAAGGGAAAGGAAGGGGTTGAGAGGGAGGGGAGGGCTATGTGTTGGAGGGGGAGGGGTTGTGGTGCCATGTGGGCGGAAATCAGCTGATCTGCGCGGCCGCCACAGCCCACGCTCCCCCTCCCCTTCCCTCCCCTCTCTCTCGACTCCCCTCTCCTGCATTCATTTCCTCCCTCCCCCTCTCCTAACCCTCCCTCTCCACTCTCCTTTTCTCCATTTTTTCACCCCTTCACTCCATCTCCCCTCTACTTCCAGACCTCTCCCCCTCCTCCTTCCCCTCTGTCATCTCTTCACCACATCTCCCCACCACACCATTCCCCCTTCCATTTCCTCCTGTTCTTTTTTCCCTGTCGCTCTTTCTCCCACTTTTCACCTCCACCAAAGCCCCCTTCTCCTTACACACACACACACACACACACACACACACACACACACACTCGTACGTGACTCCCTGGAGGTTGCTATCGTCATGAAATTAATACTATGCCTCAGAAATTCAGTTAACGTTAAGGGAACACTAAATCTTTACAGATTCAATGACCTTTCCCTAAACATGACTTTAAAATCGTCAGTACGGAGCTTCTGAAGAGGTAACGATAATAACAAATAATAATAATAATAATGATAAATAAAAACGAGCCATACAGAAAAAGATACATAGGAAAAACACCATGTTGGAGTTTGGAGAAAATTTTAAAGGAAAGACAGAAATAAGTCAATGAAGACGAAGAGTGGGCTGATGCATTCGTTAATATGTATAAAGCTTACTTAAATTACCTCATTTTCTTAGCCAAAAGATACGAAAAGAAGTAAATGCAGTAGAAGATTAGCTTATACTTGGTGTGACTACTCTAACAGGTATAACGACACTCGGAATATGACAAGGATAGCAGACTAGAGTATTCTCGTCCGCCCATCAAACTCTCCAGCCAAAACTGGTATGGAAGTGAGAAGGGCCTCCATGCTGTGTAAAAAGATACCGCTCTCTCTCTCTCTCTCTCTCTCTCTCTCTCTCTCTCTCTCTGACCTCATGCAAATCTCGTATACTAATGCAACCTTATTTTCCATACCATTACCCTAGGTTTCCATATTATTTTTCTTTTGATTATTTTAGTTTAATTTTTAGTAGCCAATAATTTTCACATGTATTTTTAAAAGCTCTCTTACTATATCCATTACTGTTTTTTACACCTGTTAATTTTAATCCATTTGTGAATGCTTTTGCTCTAGTGATCTTCCCGCCATATATGAAAAAGAATGCATACTGAGATGGGAGAGTAAGTTGAGGAAGCCCAAGAACGAGGATACGAATAAATTGGAGCTATACATGAAGGAAAGGGATAAATTGGAGGTATACATGAAGGATAGAGATAATTTAGAGGTATAAGTGAAGGATAGGGATAACATGGAGGAATATGTGAGGGAGGGCAGCTTGGAGTGGATTGGTGCAGGGTGTGGCAATAGACTCCATAATCTAGTAGGATTGGAACGCTTTCTGGCACGTGTTTCTCGCGTCATTCTTGCTCCTTTCATTTTTTTTTCCTCTAACTTTTCTCTCCTTTCAATTTTTTTCCCTCTAACTTTTCTCTTTGTTCTTACATCATTGGTCTTCTTATCTCCAGGCATTTCTGTTAAAGTTATGGGATACCTCTTGTAGTGAAGGGGTTAATGAATGCTTTAGATATGATATGTAACCTCTTCAGTCTGAGTAGGTACAAAAATTCTTGAGAGATGCGGGATCATGAGGGCTTTAACATGAGGTGTAACTAGGCGTAAACTTACACTCTCCGACTTGAGCTTCGAGGTGTAGCGGGAGATTTAGCACTAGAATATGATGCTAGTCACGAAGAAGTGCCATAGGAGGAATGTTGAGCCATAGTATTGTTATTCTTTGTGACTGATATGCACTAAATAAATAGCAAAAGGATACAAAAATCATAATCTATAGTCCTTTCCCTTAACTTGGCCCAGATTTTCATTTTGTAGTTTGTTTCACATGGCTCAGTGGCAGAATAAGACAATACCGTGGCTCGACATCCTTTCCATAGCACTTCTTCATGACTAGCATCCCAAGAAGGAGAGAGAGTGATTTTAGTCCAAGCTGGAGTAAAAGGGGTATTGTCGTAATAAACTCTGGGATTATGCGTATGAAAACAAGATATCTAGTTTATTTGTTTATGTACACTTTTTTGGTGATTTCTATATTGTCTGGTTGGGTTTGCTATCTTGCTTGAGAGAGAGAGAGAGAGAGAGAGAGAGAGTAGGGAGGCGTGGTTCTCTTTGAAGTCTAGTCATTAAAGTCGCCTGGGTGTCTGGTAAACCCTCTTCTTCTTCTCCTCCTCTTCTTCTTCTCCTCCTCCTCTTCTTCCTCTTCTCCTCATTTTCCTCTCCTTCTTCTCCTCCTCCTCCTCCTCCTCCTCTTCTTCTTCCTCTTCATCCTCCGCCTCTTCTTCTTCTCCTCCTCTTCTTCTTCTCCTCCTCTTCTTCCTCTTCTCCTCCTCTATTTCCTCTCCTTCTCCTCCTCCTCCTCCTCCTCCTCATCATCATCATCATCATCATCCCTCTGCTCCTTCTCTTCTCCATATTTCCTCTTTCTTTCCTCTTTCCCTCCTTATTCCTTCCACGTTTCCCTCCTCTCTTTCCTTCAAACTTCATTTTTCCCTCCTCCCCCTCCTTCTCCTTTCTCCTCCTTCTCCTACCTTACCTCTCCTTTACTTCTCCTCATTCTTATTCTTTTCTTTTTTTATTCTTCTTTCACTCAGTTTCCTCCTTTCATTATTTAAATCCTTCCTTCTTTCCACCTCTTTTCCTCCTTCTCAGACTCTTACTTTTACTATTTCTCCTCCCCCCCCTCTCTCTCTCTCGCACACACGCACATAATCCTTTTATTTCTTCATTATTATAACGTTCTCTTTCCATCGTCCTACTTGAGAGAGAGAGAGAGAGAGAGAGAGAGAGAGAGAGAGAGAGAGAGAGAGAGAGAGATTCCGCGTAATACAAGTCAATATCCAATGTGTTTCGGCCATGTCAGTTTTCCTGGGTGTTGGTGAGAGGCTTAATCTGGCTTGAAGGTGGCTTGGGAGGCTTTTAGTGAGGCTTGGGGGTTTCTAACAGGCTCCCATGACTCACTCTCAGCTGCATGAAATCGTCTGAGTCAGCTGGAATGATGACGGTTTTAACTCTTTTCTGGCTCCTATGACCCTCGCCCACTGAATAAAATCGTCTAGGTTAGCTGTATTAAAACCCAAGAGTTGTCCAGACCATTAGAGGGTTAAAGAAGAAATGTGAGGCTGATGGAAGTGCTGGGGTGTGGTGTGAAGAGGTGTTAGGAAATCACTATACCCACTGAACATATTGACAGACCTGGTGTGGTTCTGTCATGTTTGGTGGGCAGCATGTATAAGGTACGCGTATTTCCGTTCTATTCTGGCTTACACAAATAATCTCAACGAGCTGATGGAACCTCCTACTAACTGCTGTTGTTGCTGATCAACCCCAGTCTGTCCAGCCGAGCAGACCCATCAATTTCAGGCAAACAATCGCACCACCACCTACCACTGTCCGGTACTGGTGAAAGGACAACTTGGGGCAGTTGTTGGCTCGTAGCGTCTGGCTGGACCCTGACAGGACACGGGCTTTAACTAACCTTGGAATGGATGTGGCCAGGGATGGGAAGAGCTCCTACAACGGAGGAATGCTTTTTGGTGGAAATTGGATGGCATTTTTTTTTCTAATTCTTTTTGCCATATTTTGTGCTTTTTGAAGTGCTCTGGAGGCTAAAATATACATATTAGGCTTCTGTCATGGCTGCGAAGAAAGTCAATTTGAGGAATTTAATAAAGCAAACACTGGCTATATTCTATCCACTTCAACTTGCCCCAAATGTACTATCTTTCCATCTTGAATGCTGACGCGTAACTACAGATCAACACTAGGCTATGAAGCTAGTCACGAGGAAGTGCTATGAAAAATGACGTGGAATCATAATATAGGCGTAAGCGAATGTGTGCATAGTCGTAAGTGATGATATGGATACACGAGGTATGGAAACAGAGAAGAAAATGGCGGATTGAAATGTATAAAGAAATATATATGGAGATCCACAATACAATGTTTGCACTTATTATTATTATTATTATCATCATCATCATCATCATTATTATAATTATTTTAGTAGAAAGAAGGATCTCTCTCACAGTTATTATAAAGTACGTTTTTGCGTGAGGATTATTTGGCCTGTGAATGGAGCCACAAATGTATAAGGTTTGACGGACGAGTGAATGGATGTATAACCGACCTTCCTGGGCCCGCGGTTGACACTTTCACCTTATACTGTACTTTCTTGTTCCTATTTCTAGACCTCTCCCACCCCATGTATTAGGAGTAAATAGGAATATAATGATGGTAATGATGATGATGATGGTGATGAGCAGGAGGAGGAGGAGGAAGAAGAGAGGGAGGAGGAGGAAGAAGAAGAGAGGGAGGAGGAGGAAGAGGAGCAGGAATAGGAACCATATAGAATTTAACGTA
>JAGKTI010005632.1:33111-44041 GCA_018397915.1 Birgus latro | reverse complement strand
TGGTGTGGTGTGGTGTGGTGTGGTGTGGTGTGGTGTGGTGTACTGTAGTGTGGTGAAGCCCCTGGTATGCTCACGAGATCACAGGGGGGTGGCGGGGTGGAGAATGGCGTATCAGAGCTTCGTCTTGTGTGGCGTAGTAGGGAGAGGTCGTGTGAGAGCCAAGGAGATGCTAAGACTCCCGTAAAAAAAAAAAAAAAAACTCCATTTAAACACAAAAACCCCTAAACACACACCCTCCTAAACACAAACTCCAAAGACGCCCCTAAACACACACACTCCCTAAACCTTCCCTTTATGTGCAAAACTCGGTGAATGCAGAAGAAAAAAACTCACAATGGCCCCGACTCTGATGAATGATAGATATGAGTGCACAACATGTTTTTCATATGAGGAGTCGGCTTTATATGTTCACCTCCCCACGTCAGCGCTGATCCCTGCTTCTTCTCACACCTCACAACACCTTCTACACACCCTGTCTAAGATCACATTGCTACTACACACCCTGCCTAAGATCACATTCCTACTACACACCGTGCCTTACTTCACACTCCTTCTTACACACCAAACCCTTTCTGCATACACTGCCTTACCTCACACTACTTCAACGCACTCTACCTCATCTCACACTACTCTCTACACCCTACCTCATCTTACACTCTTTTCTACACACCCTGCTTCACTCCTCTCTTCTTTCCTCCTCTCTCCTCCCAACACGTGTCACTAACATGACTCAACACGTCTATACCACGCGGTGTATGACAACAAAACACACACATATCCACAACACACACGTGCCATCACCTCAAACACACACACACACACACACACACACACACACACACACACACACACAACTACCAAAACAGAAAACAACAACGTGGAATATATACATAACCACTAACCTTTACCCTACTATAAAAGCATTGAGATTATTTATATTTCAACTAACACCAGACGATTTTCTTCAGCTGGGAGACCTCTTGGCAGTCAGGGGGTTTATGGAGATTACTCTTAACCCCCTTAACTATTTTTTTTTCCTATTCCACATAAAATCGTCCGGTTGTGGCAGACAAAAAAATCAGTAAAAGGAAATGAAGATGAATGATTTCCCTTAAGCTTGACAAAATCCCCTCTACTCTCTCTCTCTTTCTGTGACGCGAATAAATGACCTGTTAATCGGCTTTGCATGGTTCGACAGCACCGGATTATGCATAGTAGCAACCTTAGACACACTGTAGCACGGTGAAGTAAATAGGTAACGATGCAATACGGTGATACAGTCGCTGAGTAACATGGCAACACTAATTCTGCAACATAGTAACATGGCAACACTGTACATTGCAACATAGTAACATGGCAACATTGTATACTGCAACTTAATATGGCAACACTGTACCGTATATTGCAACTTAGTAACATGGCAACACTGTATATTGCAACATAGTAACATGGCACACTGTACATTGCAACATAGTAACATGGCACACTGTACATTGCAACTTAATAACATGGCAACACTGTATATTGCAACTTAGTAACATGGCAACACTATATTGCAACATAGTAACATGGCAACACAATAAAACACACACACACACACACACACACATACACACACACACACACACACAGGCTCCCGTTTCATATCAGATGAGATAGAGAGACTGGAAGGCAGACAGACAGACAGACAGACAGATATGGATAGACAGATACTGACTGACAGATGGATGGACTGATGGGCAGAGGGTGACAGATAAACAGACAGACAGAGAGGCAGACAAAAACAGACATATAGATAATGACAGACAGACAGACGGATAAAGCCAGCCAGACAGGCAGACAGATAAACTAATTCAACAGATGATTATGCACTGAAGTCCTGAGCATGTTTAGCATAATGACCTTAATCACGTCAGCTGGCTATTAATATTCAAGTTGACGGAAAGACAGATAGACAGATAGACAGAAAAATGGATAGACAGAAACACAGACAGACAGATGGACAGAGATAGACAGGTAAGCAGAAGCGCAGACATACAGTACTTACACACATACAAGGGTACATATATATATATATACAGGCAGACAGAAACAGCCAGCCAGATACACATAAATACACAGACAGACGGACACACTGATAGACAGACCTGTAGATAGATAAACTTATGCAACAGATGATTATGCACTTAATTCTTAATGAGGTGTAACATAATTATCCTAAATATGTCAGCTGGCTATTAAAATTCAAGTATATATTCATTTTATGCAAAGTTCTAGAGGAGAGAGATATATATATATAAAAAATCATCTGTAAGTGCCAGAATAAATATACATCTTACGTTCCAGTCGTCAGTGAAGGGAGTTAAATCGTCCTAGTTGTGGGAATGAAAAGGGATCCTGTGACTGACGCGCCTGGCAAAGAGGATTACCTGATGCCTTTTTAACAGTACCCGCAGAACCAATTACCGGGTGCTGCGGAGGGGTGAGCAGAGGCAGACCGAGGATGGGGTGGAAGTAAGAGAGAAAGAGGAAGGACAGGTGGAGGAAGGAAGAGAAAGGTGATAGGAGGAAGTGGAAAGACATTTGAGGTAGATGGAGAAAAACAGAAAAGGAGAAAGTGGAAGGAAGAAGTAAGAAGTAGAAAGTCAGTCAGTGAGGGAGAGATGAGACGGTGGAAGCACAGAGAAAGGGGCAGAAGGATAAAGACAAAAAAAGAAGGTAGGAAAAAGTTGAATGATGGATGATAGGTGGAAGCATAAAGACGGAGGGAGATAGGATAAAGTGGAAGGACAGAGAGGGATGCAAGAGATAAGACAGAGAAGGAGAGGTGAGAAAGTGGAAAGATACACAAAGTGGTGACAGGATAAGAACAGAGAAAGATACAGGCAAGTGGAAAGATGGAAGTGGAAGGATGTTGCAGGTAGACACATGTGGGACAGGGGAATGTGGAAAGATGGAGGAAGGAAGGTGTGAAGCGACAACGAGGGAGGATGAGGCAGGAAAAAATGCAAAATTGAGAAAGAGGAGGAAAGACAAAATCAGAGGAAGAAAAATATAATACTGATGGGAGGGTGAAAGTATAAAGGCCTATGGCGAAATGGATGGATGGCGTGGGCAAATAATGTCTGAATAAAAATAAGGAAAAAAATAGAAGAATGATGGGAAGGTTAGGAAGGAGGTGAGAGCGAGATGCAAGGATGAAGCTGGAAGATGAACGAGGTGGAAGGAGAGAGAGAGAAAAAAAGGATAGGATGATGAGAGACAGAGGTGGAGATCGAAAACGAGGTGGAAATATATAGTGGGGCGACCTCCAGGCACTTCAAGTCCCTACTCAGTAACGATCCGCTTCCTTTCACTAACAAAACCCTCACTCACTTCCTCTCCCTCTCATCCTAATTCATTCCTGCTGTCTCTAGGCGATTTTAATCACTTGAGAGAAAGAGAGAGATAGAGAGATTCAAGCTAGAAGGATTATAATTATATAGCCTTAAAAAAAATTCACTACAATGGATCTTTTCAAACTATATATAAATCGTCCGGTAACAAGAATATAAAACGTACGTCATCGTAGTAAAGGGGTTATGAAAAAGACGTAACAGGCTTTAAGATTTTAGAATCGATGATCAAAACACACACACACATACACACACACACGACAGGTCCCTAACTCCAACATACATAAAAATAAAGTCAAATTCCTCACCACAACAGGCCTCCCTCCCTCATATATCCCGAGACACTATTTAAAGTCCACTTCTTCCTTATCTTTTGTCATCTTAGTTTGGGAAGAGAAAGACACACAGACGAAGGAACTCAACTCTGGGATCAATAAAGGCGTAAAAACGTCACTGGCCGGCAACATCATCACGAGAGAGAGAGAGAGAGAGAGAGAGAGAGAGAGAGAGAGAACCTACCTCAATACACAGTGGGCAGGGAGGGGGAGCACATGGCACTAACAACGCTAGATGGCATTACTGGCAACAGATGGTGTCACTGAGGGCAGATGGCACTGTGGTGAAAGCATGACCCCCACAGTGAGAGAAAGAGAGAGAGGGGGGGAGAGAGGGGGGGAGACAGGGAAGGGGGAATGGGAGAGGGGAGGTAACCTAGCAACAAGATCTCTCCCCTCACCCTTGTGCACACCTGCCAAGAAGAGGGGAGAGTGGGGAGAGGACAGGGGGTGACATGGGGAGGGGAGAAAGGGGGAGGTAGAGAAGGGGAGGGGAGAGTGGGGAAGGGAAGCAAGGAGGAGGAGGAGAGAGAGGAAGAGATGGGAGAGATGAGGGAAAGAAAAGGGATGGAGGAAAATGAGAAGGGGTGGAAAGGGGAATGCAACAGAGAGGAGGGGTTGAAGAGAAGAGAAGGGGAAAGGGGAGAGGTCTAGGGACGGAAGGGAAGAAAGGAAGTGAAAAGTGATGGAAAAGGGAATGGGTTTGGGGAAGACAGGGGTAAGAAAGACGAACGGAAGAGGGAAGAGGGGATAGAGAGGCGAAAAAGAAGGGAAGAGGAGAAATGGGTGCACAAAGGACAGGGCATGGGGAAAATAATGGAAGACGGAAAGGTGATGGGTATCGAGGAAGAGGAGGAGAGAGGGGAGGGAGAAGAGGGTGGAAGAAATGGAAGGAATGGAAAAGGGGTAGAAAAATGAAACAGGAGAGATGGGTGAGAGGAAAGCGAGGAGACGGGAAGAGGGCAGGAGAGAGAGGAAGGAAGAATGGAGAGAGAATTTGTGGATGAAGGAAAGTGGGAAGGGAAATAGGGGTGGGGAAAGAATAGAGGGGAAAAGGAAAGATATCCAAGAACGGAGAAATGAGGAAGAGAGAGGAAGGGAGAAGAAGAAAGAGGTGGAAGAAGTGGAAAGGGGAAACGAAGGTAGAAGTAAGAGGGGAAGGGTGGGTTGGGGAAGGGAAATTAGAGAGGGGAGGTATTGTGCTAAAGAGGAGAAAGGGGTGTAAGAAAAGGAAAAGAGGGGAAGAGGGGGTGAGAAGGGGGAGAGGGAAGAAGAAGAGAGAGAAGGAAGAAGAAGGTGGAAGAGGAAGGGAAAGGGCACAGTGGTTAAGAACGGTATCATGAATATATCCATTCTTCACTTTCCACCTTTTTCCTTACGAGAAAAAAGATGCTTAATCCCGGCTTGTCCACGATCTCCATGACAATCCACACACACACACACACACACACACACACACACACACACACACACTCTCTCTCTCTCTCTCTCTCCAAACGACCCTATTCACCTGCGCAAAGGCATCTCATACTGGAGGGGTCAGAAACTCTCCCGGTGAACCCTTTCAGTACGCTGATGTCTTCTTTCACTTTATTCCTGCCACTCCCAGACTTTTTTTTTTTTTTACCATTTGGGACTGTCCTCAAGCTGAATCAAACCGTCTGTCAGTCGTAAGAACAAAATAACAAGTGAACAATATAACAAAAAATTCCTAAACAGATGCGGGATCATTTGGGGCCGTAACACTGAGCGTTGCGAAAGTCTAGGGTAGTGAAGCACCTTGCATGCGAAAATCCTTGGGAGTGACTGACTAACCAGGCCACTTCAAGAGATGCTCCCACCATTTTTGAAGGGGTTAAAAAGGGGTTCAACCCTAGTTATGTGAAGTTACAACAAAGGTTCCGCCCTAGTTATGTAAAGTAATTGTAGAGGTTCCACCCTAGTTATGTGAAGCTATAATTGAGGTTCCACGCTAGTTACAGTATATGCAGTAACAGCAAAGGTTCCACACTAGTTATCTGAGGTAATAATAGAGGTTCCACGCTAGTTATGTGCAGTAATAGCAGAGGTTCCACGCTAGTTATGTGCAGTAATAGCAGAGGTTCCACGCTAGTTATGTGCCTCTGAACACTCACCTGACGCGAATCATAAATTGGCTCCCGAGGTCCGGGCTGTGGTTGGGGGGGGCGGCGGGGGGGTGAGGTGGGGGGGGTGGGGGCTGGGAGGTCGGAGCATCCTGGCAGGGGGCCCACACCCGCACCCTGGCAAAAAATGGGGCCCTCGCAGCACGCACTACACTTCGATGACCGCCTCAGTATTCCAGATTAATGACACCACGCTTCAAAATACACAATACACTTCAAAAATACACTTCACACGGGCTCTGGCTTTTGTTTTTGCGCGACACATACACAGAGCATCAGGATTTTTGTTTTCAGCGTGACACATACGGCATGATACCCGGTTTCTGCATTAGCGTGATACTTGTGACATCAACATCACATCTGGCCTTTCTATTAGCGTGACACATAGAGTAATGGATCCGAGCCTCGTAGGAGCGTGACACATAGAGTCTAGTAATGGTATCTTGATGTCATCCACGCCACATTTGAGCCTCGGGTCCTTCTGAGACAATTTGCTGCTGCTGGACTGAGGTAGATGAGGTGGCTTGGCTTTCATGTGTGCCGTGTGGAGAATGGGATTACCTGGTGTTGGGGAATGCAGTTACCACGGCGTCCCTGATTAGTGGATGTAGGAGGTGGGGTGTTGTTACCTTGCGTTATTGTGGTGTCGGAAGAGGTGGGTTCAGGCTTTCGTGGTTTCTGCTACTGTGGCTTCGGAAGGGTAATTTCAAGCTATCGTGGTTTCTGAAGAACTTGTCAACTGCTATCGTAGCTTCCGAAGAGGTAATTCAAGATATCGTGGCTTCCGAAAGGGGTGTTGCAAGCTACTGTGACTTCCAAAAGTACTATTTCCTGGCTTTCAAAAGGGTTATCTCAAACTATCGTGGCTTCCGAAGAGGTACTTTCAAGCTATCTTGGTTTTCGAAAGGGATTCTTCACTGTTACTGTGGGTGCAGAAGCGGCTGTTTTCGCTATCGTGACTTCGGAAAAGGGCTTTTTCCTGATTATCCTGGCTTCAGAAGGGGCTTTCAGCTAGCACGACTTCCAAAGGGGTACTTACTGGTATCGTGGACTTAGAAAGAGCCGCGTATTGCTATCATGGCTCTTCAGAAGTTGCTTTTTCTTGCTGTTGTGGCCTCGGAAGTTGCTTGTTTTTACTATCATGACATCTGAAGGGGCTTTCTCTTAATGTGACCTCGGAAGGACCCTCTTCTTGCTATCGTGCATTCTGAAGGACGTTTTTTTCCTGCTATAGCGGCTTGGGAGATGGCTTATTTTCGTTAACGTGGCTTCAGAAGGGGGGCTTTTTCTTGCTAACTTGCCTTTGAAAGGTGGTTCTTGCTACTGTGACTTTCGAAGAGGATGCTTTCTTGTATCGTGGCTTCTGAAGGAACTTTGCCTGGCTTATGATAGGTTCTGAAGGATTTTTCTGTTTTCGTGCTTACCGTGGGGTCGAGAAGTAGCTTTTTCTTGCCATTGTGATTTCTAAAAGAGGTGTTTCTTGCTATCGTGACTACTGAAGGAACTTTTTCTTGCTGTTCTGGTTTCTGAGGGAGATTTATCTTGCTTACGGTTGATTCCAAAGGGGTAGTAGTTTCCTTCTATAGTGGCTTCCTTTTTTCTGTATCAAGAACTCCGAAGAGGACTTGTGTGTTCCCGGTGGCTGTGGCTCCCTCCTCACCACCCACGCCCTCCCGCTGCTACATACCGCCCTCGACACGCCTCAGCAGCAGCAGGTAGGCTCAACACGGAAGGCAGGGTCAGCAGGGAAGGCAGGGTAAGCAGGACAGGCCCGGGAGTGAGACGGACCCCTGCACCTGCCGTCCGCCTTCCTGTTTTAGGCGGCATCGCGACCACTAGACACATACACACACGGACACCAGGCTACAATTTCGTGTGCGTATGCCTGTGTATGTGTGTGAGTGTGTAGGTGTGTGCTTCAGGGTGTGTGTTTGCTTGTGCTTGAGTCAGGGCCGTGTGTGTTTGTGTGTGAGTGTATGTGCTTGTGGCTGTGTGTGTAAGAGCAGATAGGTGGGGAGTAGGGTTGTGGAGTCTGTGTTTATGTGACTCGTTTGTATGTTCGTCTGGGGATGTTTACGTGTTTGTGTATATGTGTTTGTCTGGCGTTGATGTTCGTGTGCGTGTGTGTGAGTGTGTGTGTGTGTGTGTGTAGGGCCGGTGTGCGTGAGTGTACGGGGGCGGATCGATGGTGAAGGTGGTGTCACGCCGCCAGACCTCACAGCTCCTGGGGTACAGCAGACAGAAGCGCCGACAGCAGGAGAGCAGAGAGGGAGCAGAGCAGAGGCGATAGGCAGCAAACAGGACAAGCAGACGGGCAGGACGCGACGGCACACACACACGCAAATGCACGCACACACGGGGCTGAGTGTGTGAGAGGCGCGTTGCTCACACACACACGGCTGCACGGAGGGAGGGTGCGAGGGAAGTAGAGCGCACGAGAGGTCTGCCACGCACTCAGGCACGCACTGAGCCCCGCCTTCTCTCTCACTCACACACACACACTCACACACATATACACACACCGCGCACCCTCCCGCACGCACGCACACACTCACTCACTCCTCCTCTCCTGCACTCACACTCCTCCTCCTCCCTCGCTAACAACTCTACTCCACTGAACTCCCCCACTCCATACCCCAACTAACTACCGTCCCTCCATACTATATAACCCATCTCTCTCCTCCTACATTAAATGTTTCTCCTCTACTTCCTACTTCCAGATTAACCCACACTTCCACACTCTACCCGCACTCACTTCTGCACACCCCACTCTCACTTTCTACACACACCACTCGCTCTCTACACACACGACTCTCGCTTTCTCCACACCCCACTCTCACTTTCTACACACACCACTCTCACTCCTACACACTCCACTCACACTTACTTCACCCCACTCTCACTCTTTACACACGCCACTCGCTTCCTACACACACACATACACACACACACTCACTTTCTACAGGCCCCCCCGTCACAATCTACACACCCCACTCTCACTCCTACACACTCCATTCCACCTTGCTTCTTACACTCACTTCTCACTCACTTTTGCTGCTGTTCCAAAAGACGTAGGTTCGATCCCAGACGAGGGCAGGGTAACAATTTGGTATGAATTTCGTAAAAAAGAAAAAAGACCACTATTATGCCACAAGACCCAACATCACATCATAAAAACACCCCCGGTATACAATCACACCAGTCCTGAATAAGACAACCCTGGAATGCATTCGTTATGGACGGCGGGTATTAGCACCGAAATGGTGACATGCAAAGGTGTGTTGCACGGAGGAGGACTGCAGTGTCTAAGGGAAAGGGCTGTCGAATCTATGGCCAGAACTGGGTACATGATGATGATGATGATGATGACGATGATGATGATGATGATGATGATGATGATGATGATAATAATAATAATAATAATAATAATAATATAAACCACAAACCCAAACCTCCTACATCAAACTCATTCCCCAAACTCCTTCATTACCTACTCTTACACATTCCTCCTTCATTCTGCTCTAACACACTCTTCCTTCACTCTGCCTTACACACTCTTCATTCGCTCTGTTTTTACACGCGTCTTCTTCATTCTAACACACTCTGCTCTTACATCCTCTTCATTCAGTCATACTCCTACACTTTTTCATCAAACGCCCCCTTCCTTCACTTTCCCCTCCTTCCTTCCCTAATTATCTCTATGGCATTACCCCTCCTTCCTTCACTACCAAAACATATAAAACCATCCTAACATTACAAACAATATCTTTCTTAACACGTCACTGTAACACCCCTTCAACTCGAGAATGCCATTTTTATATCATCATTACCATCGTCATCAGCACGACAAGCATCATCACTATCACCACTACCACCACCACCACCATCATCATCATCAAACTTCCAATTTCCAGACGATTGTAGCTAGCTTAGAGAAGACATTAAATTTGAAGGGTTAAGCAGCCTTCATCAACCCCTTCACTACGAGAGGGTCCAGCAAAATATAATAGCCTAAAAGAAATCTGAAATTAATACGTCATCGGGGTGAAGCGGCTGTTTTTTTTTCCCCGACCACACACCACATTTTAGCAAATTAAAATCGTAGTGAAATGGCAGGGGACAGAGTGACATGGAGGCGATTTGTTTGTGGCCACCCCGTTCGGGATTGAGGCGTCTGGCAATAGATAGATAGATAGAAAATCGTATGGTAACAGCGAGAATAATGTGGGAGGAGGTGGTGGCCGAGTGGTTAGAAGGGGTAGTCTGCTATCCGAAAAGACACGGGTTCGATACCACGCTGAGACAGGGAACAGTGTGATGATTCGAATTCGCTAAAAATCAGACTTTCCTAATCTACCACAAGACCCATGAGACAACCCCAGCATGTTTTCAGTATGGTCGATGGGTATCAGTGCCCAAGGGGTGACATGTGAAGTTGTGTGGCAAGAAAGAGGGATGCTGGGCCACGGGGAACGGACTACTATGCCTATGCCCAGAGTATGACATAAAAGAGAATCGTATGAAGTCAGTCGTAGTAAGATGGTTAGTATAAAATTTCGGAGGTTACTTCTAAGTCGAATTTAATCATCTGTCGGTAGGCATCCATCCATCCATCCACCTAGTCAACTATCAGTGTACTTACCCATCCATCCACCTGCACATCTATCCACCCATTCAATCATTCATCCATCCTCCTATTCAACTGTTCATCCATCCACCTGTTCAACTGTCCATCCATCCACCTATTCAACTGTCCATCCATCCACCTATTCAACTATCCATCTATCTACCCACCTATCCGTCCTTTAGCCCATTCATCTATCACCCAGTCCTTAACTATTCCATCATTAGCATTGGGAGTGCGTAGGAAAAGGACCTAAGACTATATTTAACACACACACACACACTTTTCAGGACATGCATCAAAGGATAGAACGGAGGCCCCTGGGACTATTTGGGTGATCCCGCTGTCAGGAGGAGGGTAAAATATTCATTGTATAATAAATATCTCCACGGTGTATAGCTACTCTCTCTCTCTCTCTCTCTCACTTCGGTC
>JAGKTI010005632.1:0-17936 GCA_018397915.1 Birgus latro | reverse complement strand
TAATGGCAACACTGTCACAGCTCATTGCACTTAATTTTTTCCTCCTAAAATGGCAAAATCTATAAAAAAGATCAGTAATACTTTACTTATTTGGTACCAATGATTGGGACTTTACAGTACCATCAGATAAATGGAGCAAAAATAATAGTTAACTAATGGACAACCTCTTCAGTACTAGATGTTCTGCCTTAGATGATTAAAGTGCACGGCAGTGTGCCTGAATACAATGAAGAAAGCAGTTGTCATAGTTAAAGGATTAACAAACACTACAGTCATCCCTCACCATTCGTGGCTTCACTATTGACGGCTTCGGTTACCCGTGGCTTAATAATCAGCTCAAAATACATGAGTTTTAAGGATATTTGGGATGATTTAACACACTCAGTTGCTTAATCATCTGCAAATACACTTCACACAAGTAGCTTCTAACATCTAATGATGCTTTGAGGCTTCAAAGAGGTTTTAACAAACTTTATGATTCTTTGGGGCCTGTGTCCTCCAACCCTTGTGGCTAGTGAAGAATGAATGTATTTCTATGTCCTACAGTCAAGGAGGTCCCTCGGAAGCGGCTCAAAAAAATTGAAGAATGGGGGGGGGAAAAGGGGGGGGAAAAGAAATTTGTAACTATAGTGTTGGGTTTACTACTGGTACAGCTGAAAAATGTGTGCATAATTCAGATACAGAGAGTCCTCATCATTAAATCAGAAATGCATTGTACTGAGAAACTTCAAAACTTTCTTCACTTAGCAGCTTGTTACTGTAAACTGAGAGGAAACAGGCAGATGAACCTTAATAAAGGCAACTCATGACCAAGACTCACTGTATACTTTAGTGTCATATTTTCGTCAGTTAAGGAGGCTCCCCACAGCCTCATCTTTGCCGATTTACGTCTGTATATGGTATGTTAATATTCTCTTGTAATTTGTTTATGATAACCATTTCCATATTAACCCCAAACTGCAAATTATGCCATCCATTAGGGGATACATCAAGAAAATCAATTTTCCCCCCAAACAACATCTAGACTTACTATATGGTCAATTATAAAGGAGACGGTAATACTAAACACATTTTAACCTTCACACTGCACTTTAGGGGTGTACAAGTAGTGTTAACTAGGGTGAGCAGTCAAGTAAGAATTGTTTGCTTGAGCTTGGCATAAGTGAGGAGTCTGTGAAAACTAACATCTAACCTCACAAAATTGCCAAATAAAGGAAACGTGGTCACAAGCACAGTTCAAAATTTATTTACCACTGTATGGACGTAAAGAGTGATAAAGGAGGGCACATGATAACATGGGCTTCGTGCTAAGTTTTAGCACATGTGGCACAACCACAACACCTTTCATTCTGACTTTAAGAGGGTGTTGGAGGCTCCTCTGTTCCTTCTGAGTGTAGTAGTGTGGTGGAAGCAAGAATGATCATAGTATTAAAAAAAAAAAAAAAAGCATAATGCAGAAACTGGCATGGTCCCATAAAAGATCAATAAGTGAAACAGCTGTTAAAAAGATGTATATGGCATACAAGAGAATATTATGATGTAATATGCAAAACAAACAGTTGAGGGGGAAAAAAAAGAGGCATTAAGCTCATGACCATATGATCTTATGTCTATAACTAATTTCTGGACATTTCGTAATGTCACACATATTTACACCTAAACTTAATCTGAATTATGCACATTCAGCTGTAACTAGTCCCATCTTATAACAAAGACTTAAATAATGTTTGTACAGTATACGACATGTAAGAGACTAACTATTTCAGATATTCAAATATACAATGAAAAAAAATAAAATTAGATGATGGAGAACACACTAATTCCTTAAGTTCTGTAAACAAATCTTAAACTCAAATCCCTTAATTTCTAATCCTTTATCTTAACTCCTTACAGTATATACCAATGCTAATATAACTGTACACTTCCATATCAGATGACGAGAAGAGAAGCAGCCCTTTCTTCCATCCTGTTCAACATTCTTCTGCTGAAATAAAGAGACATTCTGGCATATATGCAGATCTATGTTACTGCTGCCTGAATGTGTTATTTTATCATTTCAACAGAAAAAAGGCAGCTGATACTATATGACCACAAGATTTTATCATCTATTACAAAATATTCACTTACATGCACTTACAACTAAATGTATATCATCTTTACTATATATGTCAAGGATGAATCAATTTATCACAACTTTAAAATATCTAGTACTGTACTGTAAATTGGGAGAAATTAATAAATCAGCATTATAGGTAGTAATGGAACACTGAGAAGCAATATTTCTACTATTTACTGTTGGCTTAATTTTAACACAAGAAAAAAGTAACATATAACAAGGACTTATTGTACTACCTAATACAATTCTTACAAATATTAACAAAAAAAAAAAAAAAAAAAAAGGCAGTACAGTACTGTATAATGGAGCACAGCACATCATAAAATCTAAACATGAATTAAAAAAGCTTCCATTAGTACCCAGTGTTATAGTGATATCACATGCCAACAAAATACCACAACATTACAAGGTAAACTACCATTAACCTCTTTAAGGCACTGACATTTTTACTATAAATTTTATACCCACTATCATTTGATAATTAATTCAATGATATTTATACAAATCCAGAATGAAAGAAACTGGTGAAAGTTATACCATCCTATGCTATGAGAGATTTGCAGGATTAAATTAGAAAATACTGTATGTCATTGGACAGAAAATGTTAAGCACCAGACATATAACATGCAAATTAGCACCATAATTATAGAAATTAAGCAGTACACAAGAACAGGCACAAGCACATGTAGAGCCAGGGACAACAGTTCACTAAATATTTCACCTCTTTTGCTTCTCCCTACCCTCTGCTGGCTAATTTTCCTGAGCTGAGAGAGGCATTATATGTTTCTCTACCCAAAAGAGAATTCTCTAACACAGAGGAAACTGATGGCAAAAGTGTGAAGAAAACAAACTGCAACAGTAAGCAAACATTTGTCCCTCACTGTACAAGAAGGAAAACAATTCCCAGTAATACAGTAATTAAATTATTCACAGATTCAAACAATGTAAATTCAAGTTTCAAAACAGCCAAATACAGTACTGATGAAAGACAATACCAGTGCAATAATTCTAATAACATTCACTGCCTGCACTCTGGGTCATAGATGAGAAGACAAAACCCACAGTTAGAGTACATGTTCTCCCTCCCTCCCTCTTTCTTTAAAAAAAGAAAAAAAAGATACTGAACACACACAAGACTTTCATTCTACCAACAAACATTCACGCAAAGGCTTCCCGCAAGTTTAACAGTTTACAAACAGTTCTTCCAAACAAAATTCCAACCTCAGCTGAACTTGGACTAAAAAAAACAAAAAAGAAAAAAAAGAAAAAAAAGGCTTGAGAGCAGTAACAGGACATATAAAAGCCACATATATCAACCACCCAGTACTTTTACCAAGAAACAAAAAAACTCCATATCAAAAACATGAACAAAGGAGTAACAGGTCACTGCTTCAGCCCAGCATCCACCGCATTCTTGTAACTACATGCTTGACTCTCTCCCCCTCACCCTACCACCACCATCTCCCTCACCCAAATAAAGCGGCATATTCAAACACACACATATACTATATATATAAATTAAAAATAAATAAATAAATACATAACTGCACAATGCAAAATGCTTAAATACACTTCCTCCACCATCCAACTCTTTATCTATTTATTAGAAAAAATAATTAGAACTCCGAGACATTAATACCAAAGACGCAGTGCTTTCCTGAGAGGCATGAATTCACTCTGCCAGACTACATTCTAGCTATCATTTTTCTCTACTTTAATATTAACACAAAACACAATTCACAAGCAACCCACTCTGCTCATTTTGCATTGCCACCCTTCACACAACATACTCAGTACTAAGTTCATGCACCCAACACTCGCAGCACTGACTTTCCTTCAGCATAATCCTAGCAACAGCTCTCTGACAGTGCCCAGCTAAACTGGCCATACTTCTTGGGTCTATCAGGTCCATGTGAGTGAGAAACTGCACCAACACAGACGAAGACAACAACATGAAACTGCACCAACATTGACGAAGACAACAACATATGTATCAGCCAAAATTACAGAAGACATTAAGAGTGAGACTTGCACAATAACCCCAGTTTTCAAACTATGCAAGTAGGATGCAGAAAAAAAAAAAAAAAAAGGTTACTACTGAAAAAATAACACGGTGTAGCCAAAAACATCGAAAACCCGCTCAAATGGCACCATTAAATTTACACCCCATCGGCAAACCTCAATTACAGTGGACATCCAGTGTACCAGTTCAATTCATGCAAAATTACAAACTATGGCACCATTTTACCACCCAGTATGAATTCACTACGCCATCTTATGGAACTGATCAGCTCCAGGCCTGAATTCAACTGAAGATGTATTTTCACATAAACTGGAAAATGCTGCAACTACATTTGCCAATAAATCTCTTGCAACTGTTTTTGATATTTTTCAAAAGCATAGGGCTACCTCACCCTATTTCTTTAGGTGGGATTAAAGGTAAGATGATGAT
Organism: Birgus latro; assembly: GCA_018397915.1. NCBI lineage: Eukaryota > Metazoa > Arthropoda > Malacostraca > Decapoda > Coenobitidae > Birgus > Birgus latro. The sequence continues at coordinate 13,368 of JAGKTI010005632.1, read as the reverse complement.
GATGATGATGATGATGATGATGATGATGATGATGATGATGACAATGATGATAATGAATGGTCTGCTTTTCACCACAAATTTATTTACTGTAGCAACAAAAAGAAATTCTGCCTATCCCAACCCAGCTTAGGTTACTGGGTGATGCAACACACAATGCAAAACAATCAGCAAGCACAAACCACGAAGTTCTGTAAAAGCACCCTCACTGGCATATGCCATTTTCTCTTAACCCGTCACGTCCCTACCGATTTCCCACCTCCGATACCCCCAGGTCTCAAGCAATTTCGGAAATTTTTTTGGGGGGCTCAAACCTTCGCTTCTGGTGAGAAACATCGAGAATTCATAGAGAAATCGCCTTCCTAAGCCTATAAATGGTGATACAGGTGATAAGTCAGCCTTACCTTTCGTTCTTTCTCAGGGTATCTGGCCTCAGAGAAAACGAACTATGGGAGGCTATGCTAATTCAAGCCACAATGAATTACTATCTATCTATTGCCAGACGCCATAATCTCAAAAGGGGTGGCCATTTGACTTTGAGTTACTTGTTTTACAGGGAGGGGCACTAACCCGCCACCAACCCACTTGTTGACACATAGGGAGCACGTATGGTTTGGTTATATGGTTACCACCCAGCGTTGTAAATGGTTTCTTAGCTTACAGGAAACCATTTGGCTTGTCACTCAATGTAAAGCCACCTTTAAGGGAAAGAAAAGCAATAAGAAGTGACAGGAATGATGGGAGAAACAGGAAGAGAGGAGGGCAGGCACAGAAAAAAATGATAAAGGCTATGGAAGAAGTAGGCAGCACTACATCAAGTGAGTGGATGATGGTCGCCACCACCTACCACTGTGTAGTACAAGACTATATTGGTTTTCACACAATTATATAGGCAATAGAAGCATTGTTCAGTCACCAAACACATCCACATATGGCACCTTCCTTTACGACATTACCACCTCATCACTTCTGTTTGTTTCTTGCTCTAGCTTCTTTAAATCTTTGTCCTTCACCTAAGGAATCAGTTTCACCGTGAATTTTGACGTTGGAGAGACTGTGGGGCAACATGTCTTTACTGGGCAGGTCACTGCTAACAGGTGAATTGTCAAGTGTGGGGAGAGGAGGGGAGGGGGGGTCAGGTTGGGCCAGGCAGTATCCCCACTTGACAGCAGATAGAGGAAAGTCTCCCACATATGCCTACCAAAAATCACCCATGAAACCTGAAAATTGTGAAAATTATGAATCTTGCAATTGTGCGTGGGTCTAGCTGTGACAAAACGTTGTGACGTACCCATACGTCAATGGGACGCCTCGGATTAAAGTCGGTGGACGGTAAAGGCCTGAGGTCATGTATGTGCTGCTCTACTTTTGGCTATACTACACACTTACCAGTATGTGTAAATTGCTTCAATATAGCATAAGTGAGTGATATATCGAAGGAAGGTGTCAAAATGGACAATGCAAAACAAAACTATCATTAAGACAGCATAACACAAGTTTGCTTGGTGTAGACTGGGCTACAAGCACTTTGGAAAGCATCCTCCACAATGATATTCACTAGCATTACAAGAATAAGCAAATATAAATAACAAATATGGCTTACCTGGGATTCATGTAGACAAGGTGGTTGCAGCTAGCTCTCATCATCAGGTTTCGTGTCTGTTACTATCACTTCCTCTCGCCCAGTGCTGTCTTTATATCTCTTCTCTTCATGAATGCTCTGAAATTTTACATGAATGGGTAACCATCAACCTTCACATTCAACAAAAAATAAACTATGATAATAATGATAATAATAATAATAATAACAATAATAACAAAAATAATAATAATCATCATCATCAACTAATCCTGTCTTGCTCCATGAGGAGCGTATAAGCCCCGGCCTAAGCAAGTTAGTCCTGACATTTAAGATGAGAGTGACCAGCCTCACTCATCTGAGAGTGGCATTACATGGGCAATAAACCTCAAACACCCCAGGGATATAAACCTACACAGACTCAATCCAGCTGGAGCACCTTAATTACCCACTAAACCACCAGGTGCCATAGTTTGGCTATATGGCTACCGCCCAATGTAGTAAATGGATTTGGTTTGTCACTCAGTGTAGAGCCACCCGCAAAAGAGGAAGTAAGGAAAGAAAGACAGAAGAGGAAGGAAGGAAAGACGGAAGGAACAGACTAAATGACAGTCACTTGAGAGCAGCACTACATCAAGTGAGTGGATGGTGAGCACCCCCACCTTCCACATACTACTACTACTAATAATAATAATAAAAATAATATAATAATAATCATCATCATCACAGAACATCTGCATATAATAAATGCTTAGCTCCCTCTGGAAACCACCTGATTAGATTATCATAAGACTCACCTCCAGGCTAATTTGTCTTTAAATAGCCTTTTTATTTAACTTTTTCAATCATTTTTCTTCCTCTCTCTCTCATTTATGTACTGTTCTAATTACTTTTTCATCACACCACATATATACAACTTCCTCTTCCAATGGCTCCCTTGGTGTCGTCTACCTAAGATTCATTCTTTAGCTTTAAAATACATTAGGAGGAAGACAAAAGTAAGTTTCTCCCCTATCTTCTCAAGTGCATTACTATCCTCATAAATTATTTCACTGCACCTAACACACTCCCCCTAATAACAAGTACAGCAAAACCTGGTTAATCTGGACTAACTGTGTGGAAAGCTCATCTTTATCAACTGATTGTCTTGATAAACTAGGTTTCAAGGGAAAGGAAACTCACCTGTGAGTTCTGGCCAACAGACTGAAGAAGCATGGCCTAGCATACATAGTTCTGGACATCTAAAATACAGTACTGTACTGTGCATTACTTTTTCTCCCTCTTGGCTATTTGTTAACTGTAACGCACAAAAAGCACATAAAAATCTTAATTATTATTAAATATACAGTACACACAGTACAGTAGTTCCCAAATCAGCAATTATGTGCACACCATAAATGAGTGATAAAATGTGCTCACAGCTCCATCTCACATTTGTGGTGTGTATATAACTACTGTTTTAATTATTTACCCACTGCCAGTTGTGTATATTTAGAGTAATAAGAATTAACACTTTTTGTGGTATTTTTTCGTACAATGCAGTAAAAAAAAAAAAAATTAATGGACAGTACTGGACTGGAGATATGCCTCAAATCTTTGACTGGTTAACTTTAAGCAGCTACATGTGTGTGCAGCCTTGATTATACATGATGCCTGGCTAACTTAAAATACACGTGTGTGCATACTCACATATGTCTTGAGCTTTATGACTGTCAGTTCAGCTTTGTCATGAATACTGATATTAAAGCAATGTATTGTATTATGTTGCAGCTCCATGGTTTAAAGGTGTTATTCATAAATGTATACATGTGGCCACATCCAGGTATAGCCCGCCCAGAGTAGTTAATCAATCCATATTAAGTGGGTTTCCTGACAAAACAAGTCCAGATTAGGCAGGTTTTACTATATACTCACAATCGCCTGTAATCCCTCCAAATTCATCGTATCACAATTCTTCTCCAAATACAGTAATCAATGCAATACACATATGATCGTTCTTTCAATACTCTCCTAATATCCTCATTCTAAAAAATATCCCCTGTTCTTTTAATGCTTATTCTGTTCCTCACTTATCTTGATCTTCTGCAGTTCTTTGACTCTTGAAAACTGATAAGCCATGGTATGTTTCAAGGTAAACTCAACAAACTGATCCCCCAATGATTCTTACACTTCTCTTTACAAGATTTTCCTCTGAACAAGGAAATTGCATTGCCTTTTCCAGTCTTTTTTTACTTTCGCTGCATCCCACACACAAGTTTGCATATTCTCTGTCAAGTGTCTCCTCTCAGCATATAGGCTTAGTATGCTTCATACTTGCCTGCCTGCAATTTAAATTCATGTGCCCGTGGGAAATATGATAATGATAGTAAACAGTTTTCTACTATAGTTTCTACTACACAGGTGAGCGGTTTTGCATATGATCCTATCCACATCACTGCTGGCGGTCAACATGTTTTAAGATACTGATGGGGGAGGCGGTGGCTCAATCGGCAGAGAGGCGGCTTGCAGTCCTACAGACCCAGGTTCAAATCCCGGCTGGGGCAGGGAAGAGTTTTAGGATTTGAATTTCATTAAAAGCAAGCTTTACTGATCTACCAGAAGACCCGCCGACATGTCGTAAAAATACCCCCGCTAATACCAATACTCCAGTCCTGTATGAGACAGCCCTAGCATGTATTCAATATGGACGGTGGGTGTTAGTGCCGAAGTGGTGACATGTAGAGGTGTATGGTATGTAGGAGGACTGCTGGACCTTGATAGCAGGCTGTAAAGCCTATACCCAGAGTCGGTCACATAAAAAAAAAAAAAAAAAAATGTGCATACTTTAAAACCTGGGATTAGGAAGGGAAAGGGACACCCCAAATTTTTATACAATTCTTAAATGCACAACATGCAAATAAAAGAGGTTTGATTTCTCTATTTCACTGCTAATTGTGTATTGTAAAATGAATTGCAGTCTGATAATTTTCCATCCTCACAGGTGACAAAATGACTGTCATAAATTATGGCCTGTCTACCTATTCATGCCCTTTAGTTTGATAATATGGTCAAACAGATTTCTTCACAAACTACAAAACATTAAGCACCCCTCCACTACAGACCCCATCTGGTCTCCTTATCCTGACAGTGGTGGTAGAACGAAACATGCTCTTGGGCTGGCTGGGGCTGAGCTGACCAGACCCCGAGCCTTGATAACCTGGTCCCAGCCCTTCATAAGAATATCGGGGACCATCCGAAGGCAGCTGGGACACATCTCTGTAAAGGAGGGTAGAAATGTGATTGATATGTAAAACAAAGTATCAAAGCAATGAACAAGTAATAAATCCTTGTCAATACAACAACGTATTAAGCACTGAATAAATAATAAGTATCTGTCAATCATCAGCAACAAATTCCAAAAGATCATGTATAATTGTCATATGACTGAAGTTAACAATTAATATCATCATCAATGAATAAATACTGCTAAATTTGTAAGCAATAAGAAGTACATGATGCTTATGATACAGCATGCAAACATAAAAGGAAGGAAAAGATATGAAAGTTGGACTCAGAAGAAACATCAGAAATGAAGTCTCTTTGTGGGAAAAAAAAGAAAAATGTGATCCACATAGCCTCCCCCTCCTGTGCAGGAGGATGTATGAAGCTATTTACAGAGCAAGTACTGAACGTCAGGATCGGAAAAAGAAAATCGTTAGAAGTCACAGTGTTCCCACTGCATCCCATTTTCCTGGTACCCATATTTACCTTCCAGATGTAGAGGTCTGAGGCCAGGTAGGCTACCACAATCTTGTACATTATTTAAATGGCAAATGATGACTACAGGTATATACTGTACTGTATCATATGCAAAACTGACTTAACCACCAGTGTGTTACACGGCAACATGACAAATTCAAGAGTGCTATCACAGTACCTGTCATCCAAGTCAGAGTCCTTCTTGAGCAAGGAGTCCCTGGAGTGGTGCTCATCAGGTCCATCACTGGGACCAGGCAGCATGGGTTGGTCTGATGGAGATGCAGCAGGTTTTTGTACCAATTACACTAACAATGCATGTACAGTATACTCATAATACACTATTTAGCATTTCTAATACACTGTCTGAAACTTATATTTTCACAACCTATCTGGTTCTAACTATGTCATTAAATATTATTAAAAATATCTTTTGTTGCTACTGTATTATTAGTGATTATCAATTATGATAATGAATGGTTCAAAAGTTGGTAATGTGTTCTCCAAGAGAAATGTTGTTGTTTCCATTATTACTGTAGACTTCTTAACAGACATATTCCCTTTTACGAAGCAATTACAATAACAAGACACCACAATCATCTAATACCTGGGTGACCTGCAAAAGGCCCTAAGCCAAAGCCCCCAAAGAATCTCTCAAAAATGCTCGTGGGGTCAAACGTGCGGAAGCCAAAGTGATCACCAAAGCCAGGATGTCCCCCTCCACCACTGCCACCATCATCATCGTCATCATCACTACCACCTCTGTTCACCACGAGACACAAAGTGCTTATAATTCATCTTGACAGTTGTACAATATACTGTGACATCACCATGTTGAGTATAATTAGGAGTATGACAAGTCTGGCAGAATGTGAAAAGAAAGCAAATAAAACACAAAAGAACAGAGGATGCACAATAGCAGATAAGATTCTTGACAGACAATGGCTTAACACAGCAGGACTAACCGTGGAGAAGTGTGATCAGGGCCAGAATATGGAGGATACTTAGAGTCTGGCATGATGCTACTGTCGGGTACTTTCAGAAGCTGGTCTCGTGGAGCTTGACGTCGCCCCTCATCCAAAAACTGTTGCCCATCCTGTAGGTTATCTGTTGACAAGAGCAGTGCTAGCAGGAGCCACTTTATATGAAGGGAAAAATCTTACTGGCTTCAGGACAATGTCACCAATGTATTGCTAACACTAACTGAATTTACTCATATTGGGAAAGGCCTCATAATGAAAGGGATAACACTGATTTTACTTTTGCTAACACCAGATGACTTCATTCATCCTAAAAAGTAAAAAGGTGAATCTGGAATCTGCTACGCCTTACAGTAAACCATCATCATCACTGTCTTGAGCTTTTTCCCCTCTGACAAGTGATGTGAAGATTGTTATTAATATGGTGAACCTCTACATTTGGATCGTGTGAGTTAATGTTGTGCAGATTAATTCTGTCATGAACTACAGAATGCCAAATATAAAAGTGAAAGAGAGTTAATTTAGCCAGCAGCTGCATTTTCCTCTAAGTACGGCCACACTATATACTTTAACTCCCTTGCCTCAAGAACTCTCTTTTGTATTTGAATTTCCTACAACCAAATGACTATAAACTGAAGACCTTAGTTGTGATGCATTACTGAACTGCATCTAATCCCCCATATGCAAAATGTTTCTCCTGACCTGAATAATATTATCTGGAGATATCACGCATACAGTCTAAAAGACATCTTCACAACTGCTGCTGTGGCTTTAGGCTCGTACAGACACAGTAAATCGGTTAATCACGCCCTCTCTTCACACATAATCAGGAGTCCTACAAACAGCTACCTGGAAATTCTGAGATGATAATCTGTCCTGGATTGTAGTAGTGGTATCCTCCTAGCCTGCTGTCCATCTGTGAAAATATGCCATCCATCTGCGCAAACAAGTCGTTCATCTGGCCAAATGCTTCGTTCATTTGACTGAACATGGAGGAAAATGGGTCATACATCTCCCCGCTTGGAAACTGTCCATAAATGTCGTCACTGGGAAATCCACTTGGAGGACCGAAACCAGGAGGCTGTTGTTGTGACCTGTGAAAATGTACAAAAAAATATTGCTGTAAATGGTACGGTAACAGTTGGTTTGAAATTACCTCTCTGAGATGTAGAGGTCCAAGTTTAGGCTATGAAGTTAAGAATATTTACCCTTTCAGTACAAAACAGCTTTAATTTGCTGAATGAAGTTACCCTACCTAAAGGTAAACGAATACTCTAAAAACAGAAAGACATTATAACTAAGGGCGTTACTGAAGCTTCCTAAACTCCTTATTCTGTCCACCATACTGTAGTTAGTCCTCATTACATGTTCCAAAATATCATAATTCTTCCATACAACTGGTACTTTAAATTGGGGGAACTAGTAAATTAGCTTTGTTGGTAGCGATGAGAGTTTAACAGGCAGTATTTCCTTAGTTTATTGTGACCTTACCTAAAGAAAGCTGAAATAGGTAACATAAAAGTAAGACATGCTGTATATACTATAAATATCTCCTTTTTCTTCCCCTCCCACAACAGCATTACATGTATAATAAAGTAAAGGAGTACACTTTTAACATGTTATGAATTACAGGATATTGCAGTGTGTGATTTCAGTACCCTACACAATTATAAAACAACATACTGTGCAGGTAAGTATACCCTGGACTACCAAATACAGTATGAAATACCACAAATGATGAACTTACCATCCTGGATTACCTCTATGCTCTCTGATTTCTTCCCAGGTAGGATTTCTATATAACCCGGGATCCTGTTTCTGTCTGCAAGAAAATAAATACAGTATGTACGTGAATTCTATTATACATACCTTCTCTTTCACCTAGGAATATACTTTTTAATTTATCAGTAACAAACTTAAATGCCTGTACTGGACAGCTAATTAAAAATTTTGAGTAACAGTTCATAACATCCATATTATTATATTATAAAAGAGTGGATCCCCCAAGCTTGGACCAATTAACCAGGGTGGAGAGAGAAAAAAAAAAAAAAACATGGGGAGAGGATGGAGAGCCAGAGACTAACGAGGAGAGTGTATGTGAGTGAGGTGGAGGGAGGGAGAGGCTGAAGATGAGATGAGGGGATGGAGTGGAGAGGTATGTGAGAGTGGGGGGTGTGAGGTGGGAGCAAGGCAGTGAAATGGCAGGGGACAGAGCAACTTGGAGACGATTTGTTTGTGGCCACCATTTACAGGATTAAGGCGTCTGGCAATAAATAGATAGATACTGAAAGTTTAAAAATTAAAGGCATAAAAAAAAAAAAAACGGTAAAATTATCATTTCAACCCCTAACAGAATTAGGAGACTGAAGCTTTTTTTCGGAATTTTAGACAATTCTAAGACACTTTTCTTCTATGGCATTTTTTTCGCAAATTATTTTTATTTTACTCTAGAACGTAACCTAACCTATCCTTGCGGAGTAAAATGAAAATAATTTGCAACGGAAATGTAAAAGAAGAAAAGCGTCTTAGAATTTTCTAAAATACCTGTATCGAAAAATGGATAAAAAACTCGTAATTCTGTTAGGGGTTGAAACGATAAGAGAACTGAAAAAAAAAAAATCAGGTTTATTTAAAAGAAAACATGGTACCACTTGGTTTAAACCAATCCACCCTGCAATTAACCATATATCGGTAGCTTTGCAGGGCAAAGAGAGATCCTTGGAGAGACTCCTATATAATACACTACCCTGGTGTGGGCTCGAACTGTCAACCTTACAGTCTTGAAGCATAAGTGTTACTTAAAAGAAAAAAAAAATCAGGCCAAAATCAATCTAACTGCTGGGAAACAAACTTGTCACCAAGAGACGCCATGAATTTTACGTTCTCAACATCTCATTTGTCCTCATATCACACCAGTTACAAAGACTGGGTTAAGTTCAGTTAAGTGGTAGGTGGTGCTGACCATCATTCACTCACTTGATGTAGTGCTGCCTACTTCTTCCTTAGCCTTTACCATTCTTTTCTGTGCCTTCCCTACTATTTTCCTATTTTTCCCATCTTTCCTGTCACTTCTTATTGCTTTTCGTTCCTTTACAGGTGGTTTTACATTGAGTGACAAGCCAAATGGTTTCCTGTAGGCCAAGAAACCATTTACAACGCTGGGTGGTAAGAATAAACCAAACCATACATGCTCCCATGTCAACAAGTGGCTTGGTGGAAGGTTAGTGCCCCTCCCTGTAAAACAAATAACTCCCAGTCAAAATGGCCACCCCTTAAGGGATTATGGCGTCTGGCAATAGATGGATAGATAGGTGTGGTAAAGTGTTGCAGGTTAGGTCATATTTGATTACTTGGGAAAAATGATTAGCGGCGGACTGACTTTGGCACTGAATCAACCTCAAAATCCGACAAGGTGGGTGGCACAGTCTGCATGTAAAACTAATGAGGATGTGGGCTATAGTTATCTTCAAAGGTAAACACTTCTGCAACTTTTTAAATCTATCAAAATTATTACTATGTTATAACTTACCGAGAGGAAAAAAAATTGTAACAATGCAAGGGAGCTCTCCTGCAGTTTCACCTAGGTAAAACAATTTCTCCAGTACTGTCACCATTTCATATCTGTGTCTGTATAGTCACTCTTAATTCAACTTACAAACTAAAGTTACAGTTTATATCTCTCCCATACAGGCCTACTTATAAAACAAAGAAAAATCTACTAAAGAAATCTGCATAATTTTCTATTTTGGAACAGCAATACTGCCACCAGTTTACATTACTCAAACCGTCGAAACCTCATAATCTGAACAAGTTCTCCCGTGTCTCATTAATAAAATAAGATTCTTGCATTCCATACCTGTCAGACAATCCTAGAAACCTCTTCATCCAATCCATAATGAGATCAAGAGGAAACCGTCCAGCTGACGCAACCTCGTTGGTCTCGTAACAATTCGGCGTCAGGACGATTCGCCATCACAACAAAAAATAAGATAATTCGCCGTGAGGACAATTCGCCTTCTGGACGATTCCCCGTCGTTCATTTACATATCAGATTATTTAGCAAGTATACTAATGTGATGAGTAAGGATGAAAGTTTAGAGGGTGATGTGCTTGAAAGGGTTCAACAAGGGAGAAAGGTTGCTGGTTCTTTGAAAGCAGTGATAAGAAACAGAGAAGTGAGCATGGAAGTGAAAAAGTTTGCATGACAGCATTGTGATACCAACTCTAACGTATGGAAGTGAAGCTTGGACCTTGTTGGAGGGACACAAGTCAAGAGTGAGAGTAGTGGAAATGAATTATCTGAGAGGAGCATGTGGAGTCACATGGAGAGACAGTCTGACAAAATTAATGTGGAAGTGAAGGAGCATTGTGGTGTGGATGTGGATGTGATAGGAAGAGTCAGGAGAAACACACTGAGGTGGTTTGGCTATGTGGAGAGGATGAAGAGCGAGAGACTGACGAGGAGAGTGTATGTGAGTGAGGTGGAGGGGGGGGGGAGGCCAAGGATGAGATGGAGGGATGGAGTGGAGAGGCATGTGAAAGAAGGGTGTGTGAGTTGGAAGCAGGACAGTGAAATGCCGGGAGACAGGGCGACATGAAGGCGATTTGTTTGTGACCACCCCTTACGGGACTATAAGGGTGTGTGAGCTGGGAGCAGGGCAGTGAAATGCCGGGAGACAGGGCGACATGAAGGCGATTTGTTTGTGGCCACCCCTTACGGGATTAAGGCGTCTGACAAAAGAGAGACAGAGATAGACCTATATAATTGACATCGAGGGTTTTGTTGCATATCTTAACAACTTATTTCGCATATTTCACCTCAGCATTCCCTTGTAGGATCAATGAACCGTTTTAATACCGATACAGTTTGCATCAGGGGCATACAAGACAATGGTCAGGTGTAATATGGAAAATAAATCGCTTTGGAAGAGACGCTACGAAGCCTCCAATACTACCTACAAAACAAGCCTTAGAACTGAAAGAGGGACCTGGATTTGTAAACTGATGGTTGTGTGTCATTGTCAGAGTAAATGTTTGCTGAGTACTCTCCTTGGTGGTCATACGTGTTCACTAAATTTGATAATATTCTTTACTACGACAGCCTAGCCCTGGGTTCCTACACCTCAAGGGAGCAATACTGGACTGATTATTACTTTACCGTTAATGAATAGGGACAGAAGTTTCCGTATTCTCTTTTCCAGGCAGAATTTACATAATGCAGCGTCAGGCTACACATAGATAGACCAACTGTGATAGAGAGGCCTTAGTAACGTGATAATGGGATTGATAAGGGAATTGACGATCTGATTGTCACGTATCATCATGCATAATAAACAGCACATCGTATATCATTATCACTATTCTGTCCATCATCAACTTCATCATCATCATCTCCATACTCATCTTCCCCTCCTCAATGTCGTTGCCATCATCATCATCATCGTGCTCATTCTTCCCCTCCTCAGTGTCGTTACCATCACCATCAACAATCATCATCATCATCACGTGGGGGCAAACGTTGCGGGGTATCACTGTAATCTTAATACTCGATGTATCATCATCATTATCGTCATCGTCATCATTACCATCATCATCATCGTCATCATCATCACTGCGTCACTTTACTGCAGGACAAAACTTCTCCTAATTTCCTTCACTTTGATTTGTGTTTATCCAGATCTGGGCAAAGAATTAGTACTTTCTTTATCTGTTCGTTCGATCTCGCACAGTAGAATTTACGGATGTCTTCCCTCCATCCGGTTCTCTGTCTACCTCCTCCTCTCACTCCATCTCTGGGTTGATATTCTGTCCATCTCTTCATCCGATTCTCTGTCTGTCTGCCTGTCTCTCCATCTTTAGGTTACCATTGTGATAACCTACGTGTCCATCTGGTTTCTCTGAGCTGTTACTGTTTTTTTTCCATTTATCTGTTCTTCGAAAGACCAGACGAATTCCCATATTTTTTGCTATATCTATTCTCTTGAAAAAAGAAAAAGAAAAAGAAAAAGCAAGAAACTTGGAACTCACTCCCCCCCTCCCCCCTCTCTCTGAAGTCGCCCCTAGAATTTCACTAGCAAAGAAAAGGAGGGAAGAGGCCACATTCTAAACCGAGGCAACTCTCTCGATCAGGATTTATTCCAAGAAAAAATTACTCATATTACAATTCTATGGTACATTCGGTTCGGTATTATCCAAGGTTCAAGCAGATGATGAGATCTAATAATATCTAGGAAAAAGAATGAACCTACAGTGCAAGCATTAAAAAAACGCTAAATACATTTTAAAACATGTAATGCAACTGAATTATAACGTATGCAGAGAAAATTTCTGGGCAAATATTCCATAGGTTAAAAAGGAACAGGAACCTTCGCAATAATTTTAGTTTAGTGTGTATAACTCTTCCACATGGACAATTTATGGCAACGTAAGATCAATAAACATACATTCAAAATTAGGGGTCGTAGGTGGGATGCATAAAATCACAAAATGTAACCTACAGTACGCCTGAGGTGGATAACATAATCTCTCTCTCGTGATCCGTTCCTTGTCTTCTCGTTTTTACCCTCTCAGTACGACGACGCCTATTTAAGTTTATTTTTGGTATCTCCGGACGATTTTATTCACCTCTTGTCAGACCTCTTATGCTGAAAGGACTCAACAGGACCTCAGTAAACTGTTGGTGAAAGTTCAATAAAAGATAAAAAGAAGTGAGACATATACAGTTTTAGGATCACCAAGTCCATAAACAAAGCAAGGACTTACAACAAATGGCCACAGTTTTATTATGTATATATTTATTTCGCAGGTCTTGGAGTTTAGTGTGTTTCTTAATTATCACAGACTGACTGATGAGCTTTACTGATACAGCGTGCAGCTTTTTACAATAGTGGAACAAGAAGTGTAAACGTGCAGGACAAATTAAATAACAATATTTTTCGAAGGCAAGCGCCTTCCCCACCCAAACCCCTCCTTACATAGATAACGCATTGTCGTATTAGGTCACTCTTGTCGTTTGAAGAAGTGGAGGGAATAATTCAAGTCTCAGATCGGTGTATGTAATTCCCAGTCTGCTCTAGA
>JAGKTI010005631.1:16635-27916 GCA_018397915.1 Birgus latro | reverse complement strand
TTTATCACTGTAAAAATGCATTCCATTTGTAAGACTGTCTAACTCAGATATTACTTTGTTACAGCAAAGGAACAACTTTACCATCTGTGAAACTAAGGTAACCAAGTACAGTGGGATTAGTAGCAACATGACTTTAGTGTCACTGCAGTTAAAAATGCACAGCAAGACCTCTTTTTTCCCCCTTTTAAACATGAGTTTCAAAGGCTTTGTGATTTCCTCAAAGGCTTCATCATAATGCATATATTGTGCTTTTAACCATGCCACAGAAATCACCTTCTGAAGGCAAAACAATCAATTCTATGGATACATTTTTACTTACTGCACAATACTGTACACCACTGTTAGTGGCTATAACACACTCCTAAACACAAACTTTTTTATTTTCTTTTTCTTTCTAGAGTTAAACAATCAACAACTTTTCATTCTATGCTGAACATTTATAAAGCTGCAAGTGAAGTTAACTGTCCAAAACAACTGCCCTATCCTTGACTCTAAATTATAAGTAAAATATATGTCGCATGGCTTAACCACTAAACCGCAGGGTTCTTCGAGGTGTTTCTTGCCCTTCCCGTCGGCGGTAATTCGCGCTCCAACTGACTTTTTAGAAATATTTGCCAAAAATCCGTTTTTGGTCCTAGAGTATTATAATTTTATATGCACATGGCACATATCTTCAGCTTTCTCGTGGGATTTTTTTTTAGCACACGTTGACTATAGTTTGATTTGTGGAGACTTCCAAAGTTGGCTCACGAAATCTCCACATTTACACTTCCCAACAGCCCTTACTATTTATACCAATGCCTGATATTATCACTAGAAACACTAATCTATTATTTCCCAATAGGTTTGATCCCTTGCCACCAACCGTCACGAGAGTGATGCCCCGCAGTTAAGAGGTTAAACACATGGGAATATTTGATAATGACTAGGTTTGGACTGCTTGCTTAAATGTATCTACACTTTAGATGAATTAGGTTTAGAAGTTCAAACTTATAGACGTCTGACTATCTGTTATTCCCCCCATCCCCCACTGGTTAACTAATACGGTTAAGAAGTAAATGGCAGGCGTATGAGTGAAGACAAATATGTACTGTATACAGAGCAGTAGAAACAATAAAAAATGTTTGGGTCCAAATTCTGCAATGTAGAATGATGATAATAACTAAGGAGAAAATCATGAAATAACAAGCCTACAGTAGCTGTAAATGTAGTGAAGTACCTTGTAATAGTACAGTAGTTTGTATGCTTTTGTGCATATTCACAGTAGAAAACTTTGTCCTGAAAGTTTTCCACTGTGGATGTGAACCCGGTGGACCACCTGAGTGATATACAGGATTTCCTCCCTATTCACGGGGGTTAAATCACAGAGATTCCTGCGAACCCCAATATCAGTGAATACTGGTCATGCCCCCCCCAAAGGGCCATACAGCAAAAATAAAGCTATATGGTTTCCTAATAATCCTTTGCATTGCCTGAAAACATTATCAGACATTAGACCACATACTGTACTGTACATGAATTTTCATGACTCAGACTAACAATAATTATCAGTATATAGTAATACTCACTACTAACCACAAAGTATTTTTCTTGCCCCTTTCCTCACACTCTGTATGCCCACTACTGTTCTTAAACACCTGAGCAGCTGTATTTGTATTTAACATCCACCAGGAAGTTGTTAAGGAAAACAATTTTGCATTCAATTACTTAAAAGTGGAAATTCACAACTACTACTAAGAGGCAATACACGAATATAACTACATATGAGGTGTCGCACAGCTGAGAGCAACACACACAGAGTTTGCCACAAATCACTTCCAAGGTCTGGCAATAGTAAAAAATTCACATATTTTTGGAGTGTGTAGAACTTTATGAGATGCCCTTCCTGATGTCTACAGTGACCCTTGGGTGGACTCAACCCTCCAGCTCTTCAGTCAGAACTCTCTAACCAACTGAGCCACGGCTCCTACACCAGCTAGGTGAAAGGAAAGCACTACCTCTCCTGGCATGACAGCTTACTCGGGTGCAGTGCGAACTCACGATTCTTCAGTCCAGAGTCAGGCGCTTTACCACTGAGCCACTGCTACCCCCCCCACCCTCCCCAAGTGGGAAAAAAGGCTAAACGATGCTTAGGAGGCAAGCACCATCCCGGGTGAGCACTAGAGTACAAGAGGCTTCTGGGTACCAAAAGTTTTCTTTAACCTAAAAGGGTGGACTTTACTCGACTTTATAAACATGACTAACTTACGTTACCTTAGTAAGGATGCCGCAGGAAGTGTCTCATGGTTAAAATTGTTAATGTTGTTAAAAGTATTAGTGTTATTATGGTTATGGCTTTGTTGTCCATACAGCTGAATGGATATTCCACCTATGGACAAGCAAAAACTTCCCAGCGATCACCTGACTGCCGACACAGTCACTTGTAGTATGTTTTTTCTATGGATTATAAACCTTACTGCTAGTGTCAAAAGGCGGAAAGCAACTTCACAAAGTTAAAGTGTAGTGTTTGAGGGTGCGGCAGGTGTGGAAAAACAGGTTTGATCTGGTGTGGCGCTTTCCATCTGTGGATGGGCAACATCTCATATCTTTCATTGCTGCCTTGCTTTCATTAGCAGGCAATCAGATGACTGTTGTTTAAACCTTCTCATGCATCTGGTGTGATGCAATCATACCATGCTCCTTGTAAGTGGATAGCTAACTCACAGAATGCTTAGTTTACTGTTTGTTAATGATTCATTTAATGATTCATTTTTGATAATGCACACTGATCTAAGTATGCATTATTGCAATCTTGTTCATGCATTGAAATCTTATATAGTGATACAATATGTTTGTGTGTGCAGGCATGTGCATGTGAAATGAATGGAAAAAGGGGTGGACACAAGTACACATTAGATCATACAGTGAGCTGATTGGAAGATGAGATACAGTATAAAGTTTGAAACACTGAGTATTTAATGTCCTGATTTAAGCCTGACAAAATCATTTGGTTAATATTTTTTCCCAACAGCTCATTTAATGTGAATATTCTCATCTGTCAAATACAACATCCCGAGTTCAATCCCTTCAACGTCAGGAAAAAGAACACAATTTGTATTTACATCCTGCTGTCCCAAGATGATGATTTTATTTAGGAGATATTTTTAATATTGGATGGGGGTGCCCATCATCCACTCACTCAATGAAGAGTTGACATGATCTCTACACTGAGTGACCAGCCAAATGGTTTCCTACACCCAGGAAACCATTTACTAAGCTGGGTGGTAACCATATAACCGTTTTTTGGGGGAAGGGTTAAGTGTCCCCCAGATTCCCCTATCCAAAATCACTTAAATCATGGCAGTCATTTCAGAGAGCCTCGGAGAGCCCTATACCTGCCCAGGGCCCCAACCAAATGGACAGATTCGTATGGCCATGTGGAATGTGAGAGGTGTAAATGAGGAGAGCAAGAGGGTGGAAGTGGTGAATGTGTTCAAGAGTGCGAGATATGCCGTGATGGCACTGTGTGAAACGAAGATGAAAGGGTGTGAAGTGGAGGAGTGGGAGGGTGTGAAATGTGTAAGATTGGGAATAAATGGGCGAGGAAGAAGCAAGGAAGGAGTTGCTTTGTTGATAAATGAGGTGTGGCGGAGTGGAATGAGAGACGACACATGTGTCAGCTCAAGGTGTATGTACGTCAAGTTCAAGTCCCAGAAGGTTAAAGTCGTGGTGATTGTAGCGTGTGCACCGTGTGAGGACAGGAGTGAAAGAAAGACAGGCTTTGGGATGAGCTGAATGAAGTAGTGGGAAATGCCCAGGAGCTATAAAGTGATTGTGATGGGGGATATGAATGGAAAAGTAGGCAGTGGTCCTGAGGATGACACAATGGGTTGTTAAATGAGTACCAGGAGAAAATGATAATGGGAAGCGACTAAAAGTATGTGCCAGGAGAGGAGGTTGTGCATTTGTTACTTATATTTCAAACACAAAGATGCACATAAATATGCATGGTACAGAGGGAACGGGGATCATGTTGAAAGAAGCCTGATTGATTACGTGCTCATAGAGAGGTCGATGATGGAAATGGCTGCTGATATGAGGGCCATGAGAGGATGAAGTGGAGGTCTGTCTGATCATATGATTGTGGTATGCAAGATCAAGCTGAGAGGAGTGAGGTGGATCAGGAGAGAGAGGAGCAGTCAGGGAGAAACACTGAAAGTTGAGAAGCTGAAGATCAGAGAAATGGCAGATGATTACAGGACCAAAGTACAGGAAGAGCTAGAATCAGTGGATTGGAATGAAATGGATCTGGACAGCCTGTGGAATGCATACACTCGACCCTCGATTTCACGGACTAAAAGGGAGGGAGACCAGTCCGGGGATGGCAAAAGTCCGGAAATAGTAAAAGCACTCATCTGGTTTACTCACCTGGTAGGACCCCACATACCATTCCCTGGACTATTACCATACTCCGAATTCTCCAATATTGTCCGGCAATTATTCCGATATTCTAGAGCATTCTGGAATGTAGGCTACCTATACCACAAAACTAACATACACAGTACATAAAATAATAACACTAACACAACAACAATAATAATAATGGACACAAGAGTGGTATTTTGCTAGCTACAACCCTAAAAATGGTTGTTTAGACAGTTGTTGACGAGAATGTGGAAGGTATGATAGAAGAAGATCAGAAAGCTGAGGAAAAAAGAGGAAAATGAACAAGGAATGGAACACCACAAGGTGAACCAGCCACGCTCATCAGCTGACTGATGTAAACACACAATCGCTCTTGGACCGAATCGGCAATTTTAATCTTTCATCATATACGTTTGCACACCTAATTATTTGAAATTCAGCCAAAAATTTGTGCTTAATTTAATTATTAATAGAAAATAAGGATTTAGAGCAAAAATTTCTTAAAGTTAGTAGAATTGTTTAAAGCCTCTAGCCTAACAACTCGCCCTGACGGACTTTTGTTTTGTAATAAATATCGATTTACAATGAAGGTCCTTTTTTTTTTACTCAAAATAAATATTTTTGCAAAACAGAAGTCTGCCAAGGTGTACTGACGAAGGTGAACCAACCACTCTCACAGCTGACTGATGTAAACACACAATTATCTTGCACCAAATCGGCAATTTTAATCTTTATCACCATACAGGTTTGCACACCTAATTATCTGAAATTCAGTCAAAAGCTTGTGCTTAATTTAATTATTAATAGAAAATCAGGATTCAGAGTGAAAATTTCTTAAAGTTAGTAGAATTGTTTTAAGCCTCTAGCCTAACAACTCGCCCTGACAGACTTTTATTTTATAATGAATATCGATTTACAATGAAGATACATTTTTTTTTAATCAAAATAAATATTTTTGCAAAATAGAAGTCTGCCAAGGTGTGCTGACGATCTGAAAGGGGAAATATCTGCTAACATTAGCCATCCACTGATCAGCCGACCGAGATACAAACACTGACGATCTGAAGGGGAAACATCTGTGAATTTTAGCTCTGAAACCTAATTTTTTAATTGAGTTATATTGAGTACAATTTTTTTTACTGGAATTCAGATAATTAGGTGTGCATGAGCCACTGTGGCAAAAAAAAATATATATATTTTCCAATGAAAAGTGCCGACTCAGTATTCCGTCTCACCGAGTCGGGTGAGCTAAGTTAATTAGGAGTGGATCCCACAGAATTTGTCCTTGAGAAAATATATTTTTTAACTGCTTATGAATTTTATCGTGTCCAAGCTTTCTGTAAATTTTACTGTGTTATGCAATAAACTATTTATAGTGGCATTTGAGAAAAGTAAGAGGCAAATGGGATACTGCCATGAGTTAGGAACTGGTGGCATGAAGCAGGTTGGTGGCCAAGATGCGTTTCATGTGTGAAAATATCTTCTCGTGTGTGTTACAAATGGCCTTTATTGAGCCAAAACCTTGACAAAATTATACTGTGTTGTGCAGCAGACTGCTTATAGTTTTATATGAGAGAATAACGGCCGGACTTTTGTGAGATTTCCCGGACTTGTACGGGCATTTATCCGGCATCTGATAATATTGTCCGGCCACAGCCAGAGTCCGGGAAATCCGAATTCCAGGAAATAGGGGTCTGTCAAATCGAAGGTCGACTGTATAGGGATTTCTATAGTTAGGTATGCTAAAGTGGCGTGTGGTGTGGCAAGAGTAACAACAAAGAAGAAAAGTATGGCATGGTGGAATGATGAGGTTAAGAGAGCAGTGGAGGAAAAGAGGAAGAAATGGCTAAAGTGGTTACAGGACAGGGGTTCAGCTACTGAATATATTGAGAGCAAGAAGCATGTAAAGACACTAGTGAAGAGGAAAGAGAAGAAGATAAATGATGATCTAGGAAGAAAAATTAATGCAAACTACTCTGAAAATAGGAAGTTATTCTGGAAAGAAGTGCGGAAATGTAGAAGCGAAAGCGGAAAGAAATGTGATGGTGTGAAGGATGCAGGTGGTAGATTATTAACCCAAGGGGGTGAAGTAAGGACCAGATGGAAAGAATATTTTGAAATCCTGATGAATGGGAACAGAGAGCAGAGCGGCTGTAAACACAATTGGTTTTGGGGGTGTGCAGGGAAGGAATGCAGTGCCAGGAGACATGACACTCTTGCACAGGTGAAGAGTGCTGTGAAGCGGCTGAAAAATGGGAGAGCAGCTGGGGTTGATGCAGTGTTTGCAGAGATGATTAAGTGTAGTGGATAGAGTGGAATGAAGTGCTTGTTGGAGATATGTAAGAAAGCAAGCATGGGTGACTCTGTGTCAGCACAGTGGAAAAAGGCTGTGACTGTACCCCTGTACAAAAATAAAGGTGAGCAAAGTGAGTACAAGAATTATCGTGGCATAAGTTTATTGAGTGTGGTAGCAAAGGTATATGGAAGAACTATTATAGAGAAAGTATGAGAGATATCAGAAGTCCTATTACTGAGAAAGTTAGAGAGATATCAGAAGTCCTACTGAGTGATGTACAGGGTGGCTTTAGGAGTGGCAGAGGATGTGTGGATCAAATATTTGCAGTGAGACAGACAGCAGAGAAGGCTTGTGAGAAGGACCATAAGGTGTTTATGGCATTCATGGATCTGGAAAAAGCATATGACAAAGTAGACACAGAAGGATTGTGGAAAGTTCTGCACATGGATGGTGCAGATGGTAAGTGGCTAAATGCTGTCATGAGTTTTTATGATGGTAGTGAAACATGTGTATGGATCAAATAATTGCAGTGAGACAGATAGCAGAGAAGGCTTGTGAGAAGGACCATTAAGATGTTTATGGCATTCATGGATCTGGAAAAAGAATACGACAATGTGGAAAGAGAAGGATTGTGGAAAGTTTTGCACATGTATGGTGTAGATGGTAAGTTGCTATATGTCGTCATGAGCTTTTATGATGGTAGTGACACATGTGTAAGGGTTAATGGGCATGTAAGTGAATGGTTCATGATCGGTGTGGGCGTGCGGAAAGGTTGTGTGATGTCCCCACGATTGTTCAATATATATATATATATATGGATGGGATGAGAGAAGTAAAAACATGAGTAATGGAGAGACAGATGGCAATGGTAATGAATGGTGATCGATGGAATATCTCAAAGTTTTTGTATGCTGATGATGCAGTACTGCTTGCAAATACCGGACAAGAACTTGGCAGACTAGTGCAGAGTTTTGCTGATGTCTGTGAGTGTCATGCCCTGAGAGTAAATGTAAAAAAGTGTGTCGTGCCATGAGAGTAAATGTAGAAAAGAGTGTCGTGCCGTGAGAGTAAATGTAGAAAAGAGTGTCGTGCCATGAGAGTAAATGTAGAAAAGAGTGTCGTGCCATGAGAGTAAATGTAGAAAAGAGTAAAGTGATCGTTATTGAGTGAGAAGGTGACTCCCACTGCGATGTCACAGTGAATGGAGAAAGACTGGAACTGGTGAGAGTTAAAATACCTGGGTACAGTGATAAAAAAAGAGAGGAAAATGTGCAAGATAAGTTGAAAGACGAGTGACGCAAGGAAGAAAAATAGCTGGTGCAACGAAGGCCTCGATAAGAAACTGAGGCTTGAGTGTTGCAGCTGAACGAAGCTTACATGAAGGAGTGTTAGTGCCAACTTTAACATATGGATGTGAGACTATGGTGTGGCACGAAAATGAAAAGTCAAGAGTAGGAGCAGTGGAGATGGGACTGCTGAGAAATGCATGTGAAGTACAGAGGGTGGATAGGATACGAAATAATGTGATTTGTGAAAGATGTGGAGTAAGGAAGTTGGTGGACACCAGAATCAAAGAGAGTGAACTGAAATGGTATGGTCGTGTGGAGAGAATGGATAACAACAGTGGTGAAAAAGGTAAATCTGAGCGAATCTGAAGGAGGGAGGAGGCGAGGTAGGCCAAGGAGACGGTGGAGAGATATGGTGGATGAGTGAGTGAGGAAGAGAGGTTTGGAAGTCGGCGAGGCTAGGGAACTGACAAGAGATCGAGCTGGCTGCATGAATGTTGTGAGAAGAAGTGCATGATCAGGGATTTTGGCACCCAATTTTAACGTGGCAGCATCCAGATTGACTCTATCGGACACATTTATGTGAAGCTACAAAACGTGGTGAATGTTTTTGGCGTATCTGATAAAGCCAGGATTCTGGGGGCTTGAATGATGCGTGAATGGAAGCGTGGCCCACCGGACTGAGCAAATCTGGGCTGTCTGGACATTGCTATTCCTCACCCTGCCCTAGGGTGGGAAAGGAGGTCTGGATGATGATGATGATGATGATGATACATCATAATTTACTATGCTGCAGCCCAAAAAGTAATAGCAAGGGGAACTGGGGCTGGATACTCAAAACACTTAGGACTGTCGTATCTCACTATGACAGTCCTATCTCACCCACGGTGCCCACTCCCATCGATACTCAAAACATTTCAGCCGCCATCTTGTGACGTCACGTGTCGTAACTCTGGTCCTAACTTAGGACACCCCAGGAGGGTGTCGTTGGCGAACATAACCCGGAAATAGGTTTGGTAAACATCCAAAGCATAACCCGATCGGAAAACACATAGCTGTAGCAGTGGCCTTTCTGCGCCCCGAACATTACTTTCTGACAGAAATGAGTATCAGATTCAAATGAATCACACTATAAGACATCGAAAAATAAAATAAAATAAAATAAGCTTCAAAGTGAGTGGGGTGTAGTTCTGAAAATGTACAAAACAGTGTAACTGCTGGATGATGATAACCATCACTTACCTTTTCCCTGTAAATGTTTCTTTTCACCAGCAGCTTGCTTCTTCACATCTGACCTGAGGTGTGTAAATTTCCTTCTCACTTCTCCCTCATCTTTCTGAATACGACTCACATTATTTACAGCATCTTTTACACTTTCCCAAGCATTTGCTTTGACTCGGGACGTGATGGTGTTGCTTAATTTTCCAAATAATATTTTCCTTCTTTCCAACACCTCCAGAACCATTGTACATAATTCTTTTTCGAAGAAGTTAGGGCAGCGTTTCTTAAGTGGAGGGCCTTCCATTATATTTTGGCATACTATTAACTTTACGCACTGTAAAGTACTAGAGACCTCTTTAGGCCTTGCTAGGGACACTCAACTAAGCCGCTCTGTATTTATCTTTGAATACGATCATCCGTCGCATTTTCGGAGAATCTCTGTTTTGATTGGCGTTTACGTTGATAAACTGCAATTGTGATTGGCTAACGACAAATCAGCTGGCGCTCTTACTGCCCTCTAGTGAGCTTCATGGAAAACACCCTAGGACAACATTAGGACGTTTTCAATCATGAGTATCGGTGATTTGGGATGTCCTAGGTGTGGCATAAGTTAGGATATCCTAAGTTCCTTACGACAGCCAGTTGTCCTAACCTGGGACAGCTTTTGAGTATCCGGCCCCTGGACTCCAAGCTACGAGTCGAGTGTGAAATGGGATTTGCGAGAGGGAAAAATTTTTCATAAGGAACCCCATCAATGCTTTCCTGCACTTCTCAGGTGTTTTTAAAGAAAAACCATCAGCTCTCCAAGAATTACTGGACCTGGCAAGAGCAGGCCTCCAAAAGAGGGAGGGACTACTGTAATGCAAACTGATAAACACATTACATGGTTTGGAGTCTGCCTCGTAAGTAAAAGTATTGCACTGCACAATTCATTTAACCAAACCACACTCACAAATCCTGTAGGGTCAAACTATTCCACTAACAAAGAAGATGAAAAGGGATGCAATCATTCTAATACTTTATAAAACTAAACAAAATACTAACTATAAGGAATCTGCACACAATTTACCTGTGAGGTGTAAGGAAGGTGAGGGCCCGGGGGAAAGCGCTGTTGTGGGAAATTGGGATTGTTGATATCAAAAGGTGCTGTGTGGTCATCCAAGGGTGGGTTGGAGCGCCAGGCATCACCTGCACCTGCACCCACACCCACACCCACACCCACACCCACACCCACACCTCCACCTGCCCCACGGCTAGCCAGCTCCATCAGGGTGTCCTCCAGACCCCCAATATTGTTGTTGCGAAGAGCAGCCTCAATGTCCTCTTTCTGTTGATACAAATTGAGGTTCAAGTTTAGTCTGCCGTGAAGATGACATGAAAGTGGGATGGCAAGAGAAGAGATAGTCTGCAACAATGGTAGCAAAGGGGAAAGAGAGGGAAAGCATTAAGGGATGAGAATCCAAGAGAGGGAGAACAAAGTGAAGGGAAAAGAACAAAGTGAAGAAATGTAAGACAGGAAGGGGCCGCGAGGGAAGAAAGGGAGAAGGGGAGCAGAGAAGCAAGAAGTCATGAAAGATGACTGGAGGGAGGGAGGGAGGGAGGGATAAGTTGCAAGGAAGGGAGGATGTAAGTGAAAAAATGAGGTACACATAGAGTCATACATTTAGAGTGTGTGTGTGTGTGTGTGTGTGTGTGTGTGTGTGTGTGTGTGTGTGTGTGTGTTTGTGTGTGTTTGTGTGTGTAATTCATCGGGTCGGTCAGGATCACTTTGATGTTCGTGACAGTCAGCTTTTACCCTCCCAGAAGGGAGCTTAGAGCTCATACAGTCCAATCTAAGCGCAAGGCTGTGACCTTCACACACGCACACACCCATCCCCTTGCTCAAAGGTGAACAGTAACCACCCACTTTGTCAGTGAAACTTTTCACAACCTGAGCGAGGCGCGAACTCCTGTCTCCCAGATGGCAAGCGAGAACGTTACCAGTGAGCCAGCAAGCTGTGTGTGTGTGTGTGTGTGTGTGTGTGTGTGTGTGTGTGTGTGTGTGTGTGTGTAAGAGAGAGAGAGAGTGAGAGAG
>JAGKTI010005630.1:32990-44058 GCA_018397915.1 Birgus latro | reverse complement strand
GGAATGTTTGATAAAACAGAATAGGGGTTGACTGAATTAGTCCGTTATATCAAGCTTCTACTGTATATACAGTAAACCCTCGTTAACTCGAGATAATTGGGTTCCAACCCTCTACGAGTTAGCATTTTTACGAATTATTGAGGTCTCCCCCCACTCCCTCCAAAAACACATTATACAGTATAAAAAAAAAAAAAAAAAAAAAAAATTAAAGCTACAGTACTGTAATAGAACCTTACCTTGTTTTGGTACTGCAGACAAGTATTCAAGCACGAATCTTATCCTTGTTCCTCTTGATGTTATAAAATGTGCTGGGTTTGATATCAAACTCAGCAGAAATTGAATGAGTCAAAGCGCCAACATCGCATCGAGTCAACACCTTCAGCTTCTCCTGCAGGGTAAGGCTCTTCAGCTTAACCCCTTAACTGCGGGGTTCTCAGAGGCACGCCGTGCCCATACCGCAGGACAAATCTGCACTCCGACTGACTTTTTAAAAATATTTGCCAAAAAATCAGTTATTAGCCCTAGAATATTATAATTAAATATGCGTATGGCACACACCTTCAGCTTTCTCCTGGGATGTTTTTTTAGCACTCGTCGACTACCATAGGACTTGAGGAGACTTCTGAAGTTGGGTAACTAAGTCTCCACTTTACACTTCCCGACATCCCGTAATATGAATACCACTGCCTGATATTAACACTAGAAACACTATTCAATGATTTCCAAGTAGTCTGGAATCCATACTCAAAAAAAAAAAAACACTGTGAAAGCAACGTAAAATACGAGCGCGTACGAGCCTCCCACTCGTGCTAATTCGCTGCTTGTATTGTCATTTCTTATTCATATGCACACTCACACTTTATTATTTCTAGTACTTTATTACACTTATACAGTATATATCTACAGTCCTTTACTGCTTCCCACAAGATGTTTAGTAGGGGTACAGGTCACAGGGTCTTTTATAATGGGCGCAAAAGCAGCAGAACACACACAATTTTAGTCTGAAATATCATCAAAATCGGTAAAAATAATCAAAATTCATCGTTAAATAGGGGTTTGGCCATTGTAAGGTGGGGTATGGTGGTAATTCTACCCCCATTGTTAAGTAGGGGTATTGCATCTAGGGGTATCGTATATCGAGGTATACCTGTAATTTCTCTGTGTATGCTGTTTGTTGAAACACTAAATATTTTGTACAAAACCATTAATATTAAAGTATAAGTTGTCTTTGTGTATTAGAACCTTAGTGTGTGGAACAATTATTCTTCACAGTCCACGAGGGCTTGGGACAGAAAGAGATACTCATTATCTTGTTCTAACTTTAATGTTAGGGCGCATCCACATGTGCCCTTGAACATATGTTGGCAACACAGCTGGCAACATGTTTGGGTAAATGTATGCAACAGTATTTGGACAGATATATGCAAACGTGTTTCACTGCAGCTTCAAACACTGGCAGCAGAGGTGATGGGATAAGTGCGTCCATACCAGGCAGCAGAGACTTCATCATGATGATGCCAACATGATTTGGACGCTGCTGTTCTCAACATGTTTGCAGCATGTTCGTTACTATGCTGCTTACATGTTGCAAACACTTGTTCAAGCACACGTATGGATGCGCCCTTACAGATTCTCTCTGGACCTGTCTCCACACTCCCTACTGCCAATGTTTTCATGCTACACAACCCCTGCACAGTTGTTGATTTTGTACACGGGTTTTATTCGCCCCTGTTTAGAGTACAACTCTCATGTGTGGGGAGGCTTCCCACATGCAGCCCTTCTCAACAGGGTGGAGTTAAAGGCTTTTCGTCTCATTAACTCTCCTCCTCTTATTAGCTCCCTTCAACCTCTGTCTCTTCGCCGCACTGTTGCATCTTTATCTCTTGTCTATCGCTACTTCAATGGCTACTGTTCCTCTGAACTGTCTACTTGCATCCCTACACCTCTACGGCGGGCACGTAGCACCCGTCTAGCAACAACCTCTCATCCCTTTTCTGTTCAACTCTCTAATGCAAGAGTTAACCGTTATTCCCGGTCCTTCATTTATGCAACCGGTCAACTCTGGAACTGTCTTCCTCTGTCTGTATCTCCTACTTCCTATGATCTCCAGTCCTTCAAACGCAGTGTGTCCAGGCATCTCGAAATTTGTATTTTGTTTTTGTTTGTTCTTGGAGGGAACAGTTTGTGGGCCCGTGGCCTTTGGTTCCTTCTTCCTTGCATAAAAAAAAAAAAACTAATAGAAGTCAGTCATCGTACTCAGCAAGACAGTGCAAAGTGTGTAACTAATTACTGAAGGAGTGTGGGGCACGACAACAGAGTGTGACCTCAGGGATACAGGACTGAACAGGGAGATTGCCAGAGATCGAGCAGTGAGGATAGCTGCCATTAAGTGACGAAGACCAATGCACGCAAGCATTTTGCAACCTTTATAAACAATACCATAACAGTGAGCATAATCTGGCAGTCACAGCACAACATACCTAATACAATAAAACCATCTGGGCTGATAACATCCGGCTTCTCTTCTATTGCTTCTACTCCTGAATCTGTGGGTGTTTCTTCTTGCACCGGTGATTTCCGGCGTCCAAACATTCGATGAAACATATCTGCAACTTAGTTGTCTCCCTGAAAATAAGATCATTACTGTAATATATGAAAATATAGTATGCCCTCATTTTACAAGGAGAATGTTTGAAATTTAAATTCATTGCATAATGATTTATTATATAATGAGTCAACTATAACATGGGTTCAATGGGGATATGTTTTCGGCCAAGGGTCACTCACCTAACAAAGTCTAAAATTAAGTTTCAAACTCCCCTAAATCAAAAGTTATTTCACTTCACTGCACTTCACTTGCTGCCTACCACCAAAATTAAGTCTTAAAATTAGTTTCAACTCACCTAAGTTCCTAATATCCTCTTCCTTTACTGCCCAGATCTCACTACCATACAGCATCACACTCCTAACAAATGCTGCATACAAAGACCCCTTAGCACGTAAGGGGAGTCCTCTCAATGTCAGGAGAGGCAACAGCTCCCTGAACTTCTTCCAACCACTTCTCACCCTAGCAACCGAACTAACTCCAGCCCCACCTCCGGCACATAACATGTCTCCTAAATAACGAAACTCCTCCACACACTCAAGAGACTCACCAGCAAGTTCAACCCTCTCACGCCTAACAATCTCCACCTGCTCTCCCCGACACGCCGCACACATGAAATCAGCATCATCTCGCAGTCTACCTCTAATACCACTACATCTCTTGTGCACCCATTTATCACAAACACTACACAAGATGGAATTACTTCCCACACCCTTGTGGCAAACTGCTGCATGCAATATTAAGTGAATATTGTAGACACTCTTTTGTGTGTGAAATACTAAAGCTTGTGACTAGGAAATCATGTCAGCCTTACTTAACCATCATCCTCATGTGGGCCTCTACTCAGCTGACTGAGACAAGATGGCTGCCCACTGTCTACATTCGCTGTGATCATCAGCCTTGCATGATCTTGCCCGGGAAGGAGTCTGGTGAGGTATTGTTTGTGGTCGGGTTTCTTTGTTTGTTTGTTAGCAACATCACGGAAAAACGGCTGAATTAAATTACTGTATATGAAACTTTCAGGACATATGGGCACTGGCCCCAAAAGGAAATGACTTAATTTTGGAGGCAATCAAGTGACCCTGAAAGGTCAGAATCAAAGTCACAGATTTTCAGAGGGCTATAACTTGAAACATGTTGAAGATAGAGACATTTACTATTAACAACATACAGGAACTCCCATAGGCTTTCAAATGTCACCAAGACCTTTGACCTTGAGTGAACTTGAAAGGTCAAACTCAAGGTCACAAATAATCAGGGGCTCCAACTCGAAACTGGTTGCAGATAGATATTTACTATTACCAATGTACAGGAAGTCCCACATGGGCTTTTAATTGGCATCATGGCCTTTGACTTTAAGTGATCTTGGAAGGCCAAACTCAAGGTAACCATTATGGTTATTCAGGGGTCTACAACTCGAAACTGGTTGATGATAGAGTTTTACTACTATCAACATATACGAAGTCCCATATGGGTTTTTAATTGGTACCATGACCTTCGACCTTAAATGACCCTGAAAGGTCAAACTCAAGGTCATAGATATTCTGGGGGCTACAACTCGAAACTGGTTGAAGATAGAGATATTTACCATTATCAAGATATAGGAAGTCTCATATGGGCTTTCATTTGGCACCATGACCTTTGACTTTGAGTGATCCTGTCAAATGCATGATCACAGATTTTCAGAGGACTATAACTTGAAAAGAGCTGAAAATAAAATAACTGTTGTCAGGGGAGGTTTGTTGTGCCTGACACCGCTTTTTTTTTTTTTTTATGTGAAATAACATAAGAGGAAGGAAAAATGGAAAAAAAAAAATCCATACACCAGATTACTGGCATCCTCCATTCATAAAATATCTGTAACAGTTGGACATGAACAGCTGTAGGTTGAAGTTTGGGGGGAAATGACTCCGGGGAAGCGAGTTCCAGAGAGATGTAGTCTGTAGAATAAAAAGAATTCTGACAGACAGAAGTTCTGTAATATGGCTGTGTGACATTCCAGTCATGAGTACTACCAGATGCCCATGTACCACGAGGGAATGCATGGAGAGGTGGCACAATGAACACAACTTCATCTGAGCATTTGCCAGAAAAGTATCTGTAAAATAATGCAAGGGAGGCAACATTCCTTCTTACTTGTAGGAGAGGTAGTTTATTTATAATAGCGAGGTTATTAATAATTCCAACAGCTTTGTTCTGAATTTTGTCGGGTTGTTTTAGTGCAACCTTCCCACATCCATTCCACAAGGGTTAGCAATATTCAAGCTGAGAGCACACGTGACTTTTATAAATTATAGCAAACTGCTCGTCAGTGAAGAAGGTACAGACTCTGTACAATAATCCGTACAGACTGTACAATAATCCAAGCTTCTTTGAGGCGGTTTTAGCAAGTGATCTGACATGAGAGGTCAAGCTGTGGGCACTGTTAAGTGAAACACTTTTGGAGATCGGAATATTAGTAGCATTGAAGGTAATATACGAATCTGGCAATATCTCTCTATTAGTAAATAGTATATATACCGTATATATATTTGGTTTTATCAGCATTAAATGAGACAAGATTATTTTGTCCCATTCATTGATCTTAGATAAGTCTTGATTTATGGAGATGGCTGTAGTGAATTGAGAGTTAGAGATATTAAACTTTGTAAATGGGTGTCTGAGAATGAATGAACTGTGAAGTATTGAGTCATCTGCATATGAATGGATGGGACTGTGGGTGACGGATAAGAGACAAGAGACTTGTCTTCTTTTGTGCACGAAAGACCATGAAACTCAACTGCTATCGCCAAATAACAGCACAAGTAACGAATAGTGCAATGTGTGATACAGTACAGTATTTGAATTTGTTGTGGTCATGGACAGGTGTGTCAAGGCTGCGCTTTGTGATTGTCAGGGTTAGAGGTGCTTCCAAAGAACTTGTGTCATGTCAAAAATTAACTGTTAGGCCAATTAATCAAGATGACTGGTCGAGGAGCTGCAACAGGAAGCAGAGGTAGAGGATAGAAGAAGAATGCCAGGAAACATATAACAGGAGCGGTAAATCAAGATCAAGGTATATGTAAGCAACTGTGGAAAATGTAAACACACAGGATGATCACCTTGCAATGTACTGTAAGTACTGTTGTCAGTGGTTCCATATTCATTGTGAGGGCATCAGTGAAGAAAAATATGACATGATAAAAGATTTGATAGAAGAAAGGATTCACTGGTTCTGTTTGAAATGCAACTCTAAGGCTGTTGATGTACTGACACTAGTAACTGACCAGAAAGAAAATAACGAAAAGCTACAACAGCGAGTACAGCAAGTAGATGGAAGGTTAGACAACACAAAGGCTTTGAAGAATGAAACAATTAAGGAACCTTCGAGGAAAGTGGTTAGAGAAGAGGCATATGATTAAAAAGAAAAGGAACAAAAAGAACACTATCTACCTATCACCAGATGCCTTAATCCAGCAATGGGTGGCCACAAACAAATCACTCTATGTCACTCCGTCCCCGGCCATTTCGCTGCCCTCCCCCCAGCTCACACACCCCTCCATCATATACTTCTCCACGCCATCCCTCCATCTCATCCTCGGTCTCCCCCTCTCTCTCCCTCACACATGCTCTCCTCATTAGTCTCTCGCTCTCCATCCTCTCCACATGGCCAAACCACCTAAATGTATTTCTCCTAATGCTTTCTATCACATCCACATCCACACCACAATGCTCCTTCACTCCCTCTTTGGTCAGTTTGTCTCTTCATGTAACTCCACATGCTCCTCCCAATAACTCATTTCCACTGCTCTCTCTTGACTTGTGTCCTTCCTACAAGGCCCAAGCTTTGTTTCTATTGCCTATGTTAGAGCTGCTATCACAGTACTATTATGCAGCGACTTCTATACTTCCACGCTCTCTTCCCTATTTCTTACCACTGCTTTCAAAGAACCAGCAACCTTTCTTCCCTGCTGTACCCTTTCAAGCATTTCATCCTCCAAACTTCCATCCTTACTCATCACACTACCCAAGTACTTAAATGCACTCACATTTTCCATTTCCTCACCACCCAACCCCATTCTCCATTCAGTGACTTCATTTCTCTTGAAGACCAAAAGTTTACTCTTCCCTACATCCACCTTTAGATTCCGTTTCTTAGACTCTCCCACAAAGCCTTGCAGTTCCCCTTCATCTTCTCTTCACCCAAAACATCACTTCACATGCTGCACAGATTTCATCTGCGAATGTCGGACACATTAAAAAAAAAAAAAAAAAAAATCTTGAACACACCTTCCACCTCATCCATCAGCTCCATATAATATTTACCCAATCACTCATCCACTTCTATCTTATATTCTGCTTTTTTTTCCCATCCTCTTGCAACCTTTCTACCCTCCTTGTATGGACTGCTTCCTCCTGTCCTTCTCTCCTGCTATTCGTCCATTACATTTCTACCCTGACTTTTACCATTCTCCCAACCACTGTATGCTCTTGCCTTCTCATTCTCTCATCCACGCAAACATAATCAATCACTACCTTCTGTTCATTCAGTTCTCCACCCACCCTTCTCATCACTCACCATGTACACCTGTGAAACATTTTGTGCCTAGAAAGGGTATTGGCTATTACCAACCCCCTCCCTGCACAATGTCCACTAAAGAACTGCCATTCTCATCTACTTCTCAAGGCACACCCCACTCACCAACTCCTCCATCCACTTTCACATTCCCTACTTTTCCATTCATATCTCCAATCAAAATTTCAGTCTTACCAACACAATCCTTGAACAAACTGATCCATACTGTATTATATTCTCTTTCTATATTTTGCGCACAACAATTCATGCACACTCTTTTGCCCTCTCATTCTCACCTACTCCCACACATATGCCTCATCCATACTCCCACTCTCATCTCTCTCATTTAGTCTCAGTCAATCAATCCACATATGTCCACTTTTGCACCCTTAAGCACCTGGACAATCGCTCTCCTTTGATTCCATCATTTGCACCCTTTACATTCCACATTGAAATCCCTACCATATCCTTTGTACTGTCCTTGGTTGTCACCTGTTGGTCTGTCCTGGTGAGAAGCATTTTGTTCTGTCTTTTTAGTTACTTGTTTTCCAGGGAGGGGCGCTAACTCTTTACCAACCCACTTGTTTACACATAGGAAACATGTACTGGCTGGCTATAAGGTTACCACC
The DNA here is from genome assembly GCA_018397915.1 of Birgus latro. NCBI lineage: Eukaryota > Metazoa > Arthropoda > Malacostraca > Decapoda > Coenobitidae > Birgus > Birgus latro. Next base: position 36,269 of record JAGKTI010005630.1, on the reverse strand, counting down.
CAGCATATTATATGATTTCTTGTTTTACAGGAAATCATTTGGCTTGTCACTCAGTGTGGAGCTACCCTGGAATAGAGTATCAGTACACTGTTTGGGTATCCCCACCTACCACCTTTATGGATCAGTTGGTTCAAGGATTGTGTGGGTAAGATTGAAAGTAGGATTACAAACGTGGGTGACTGTGTGTGTGTGTGTGTGTGTGTGTGTGTGTGTGTGTGTGTGTGTGTGTGTGTNNNNACCTTTATGGATCAGTTGGTTCAAGGATTGTGTGGGTAAGATTGAAAGTAGGATTACAAACGTGGGTGACTGTGTGTGTGTGTGTGTGTGTGTGTGTGTGCCAACGGAAGACTATGTAAGCAGAATAATTTAGTAATTAAAGGAATGGATGAGACTGAGGATACTGATGACAGAAGTGACTCCCTGGGTATAGGGAGGATGGAAAATGATGGTCAGGTAGTCAACCATCTACTGTAAGGTAATTAAAACTGAAGAATGTTAATGTACTTGAAACGAAAAGTGTACCAGGGGTCAAGAGGGAGGACAGTAATCAACCTAGGATGATTACAGCCAAGCCTAGAAGTCAGTACCATAAACTGCAAGTACTGTAGGTACTTAGAACCGCAAAGACTCTTGCAAAAAAAAAAAAAAAAAAAAAAAAAAAAAAAAAGGGCAGGACGAAAGTGTACATATCAACACGTCACGGGATATGACAAAAATGAAGCAGAAACATGACTTCAAACTAAGAAGAGAACTGAAGGATAGAAAGGACAGAGGTGAAAAAAAAACTGATAATTAGAAGAGGAAAGGTGATGGTAAAGGAAGCAAAAGTCCAAGGTGGTTCCTCTGGGGATCCCAGAAAAAAGGCAAGCCTAGCCACCTTGTACATAGTCTACACTGTAAAAGGGATATGCACCACGGTAAGAAGTTCCTTAATCGAGTTTTACTTAATACCGGAAGTATTGTGAACAAGGTACCAGAATTAGAAAACCTTGTGTATGAAGAAAATCCTGATATTAATTTAATAAAGCATCATGGACGACTAGTCTCACAGGCTACCTAATGCAGAAATTAGCCTTAATGGCTATGACATGTTTAAGAAGGGCACAGCAAATAAGAGAGGTGGTGGATGTAGCCTACCGGGTATTGGTTATGTTAAAGTTTGGTAAAAGCAACAGATATTGAGGATTTTACGGTACAAGTGACATTAACACCGTGACAGTGTGGTGCAAAATACGAGTACATTATGGACACCTGGTGACTGGAATATGTTATCACAGCACATCAGCAACAACGGAACAGGAAGTAGCCCTACACAGGATAAGGGAGACAATATGTGACACTTACAACCAGGTAATAATTTGTGGAGATTTTAACCACAGCTCAATAAATTGGAACACTTAACATTTTGGAAGAGAAAGAGAAGTGTTTATGAAACTGGTACCATAATGGCCGCCAGACTTCTGATACAACATGTTAACAATGTAACAACAGGTGAGAATGTCCAGGACTTAGTAATGAGTTCAGACCCCATACTAGTCAGTAATATACGAGTGTTATCTCCATTTGGGAATAATGATCATACTATGGTTACATCCGAGTTGAATATCGACTGTGGACAAGAAAACTGGAAAGTCAGTGTCAGACTAGGCAAACCACACTCACTGGCCTCACAACGCGAACAGCCCAGGCCTCCGGCTGCATACCGCAGGACTTTTCCGATGACGTCATCACTCGTGACTTAGCAGGTGTGTGCGAGCGCACACACACTAACAGCAATATGCACTAACACTCTCATCCTCTCTTCTTAATTTGACAAAAGATTCCAAGGACAAAGCTGGATGGTCTATTTGCGTCTGATACACACTATGTATCCAATACGCAGACTTTTGTGTGAGTACCATCAACACTCGATACACACTATGCATCCAATACATACACTTTTGTTTAATTACTATCAAGACCCAGTCTGTGGCCACATACCGATATGTGATGTCTCTTGAAGTATTGTAAACTTTTTAGTCTCGGCTGACTGCTGCACACAGCCGCTCGGTCGAGGCACCTTTCTTGGTGAAACAATCAGCCAGTTGTTGTGATGTATCCACACAAGATACTACATCGATCTCCCTTCGCTCCAACATGTCTTGTCTATCTATCTATCTATCTATTCCCAGACGCCTCAATCCCGAACGGGGTGGCCACAAACAAATCGCCTCCATGTCACTCTGTCCCCTGCCATTTCACTTCCACGCTCCCAACTCACACCCCCCTCTCTCATATACCTCTCCACTCCATCCCTCCATCTCATCCTCGGCCTCCCCCTCCCTCTCGCCCCCTCCACCTCACTCACATACACTCTCCTCGTCAAACTTTCACTCTCCACATGCCCAAACCACCTTAACGTGTTTCTCCTAAAGCTTCCCATCACGTCCTCAACCACACCACAACGCTCCTTCACTTCCTCATTTGTTAGTCTGTCTCTCCCCTGGGGGTAGGGGGTTTCAAGAATTCTCCCCCAGTATCCCTGCTTGTCGTAAGAGGCGACTGAAAGGGTTGGTGGTGGGTTAGTGCCCCACACCGTAAAAACAACTAACTTGTAGGAGGAGGCTGTAGCACGGGCCGAACAGGGTAGTACTCCCGAAGGGAATGGAATGCTGGTGATAGGGAGAGCTGGAGCTCCTTTCACTAGCTACCTAATCATCCTCCTTTGCTGACCTTTTCGGTCTGACAGTAACATGGAGAGTAGACCAGCATACTCTCCCAAACATTTCCTCTAACTATCATATGCACTACACCACAGGCACTTTACATATCACACAACGTACCCCACTACATTACAGGGGTTGACGCCAGCAAGGGCATGCGGCCAGAAAACTTTGCCCCCGCTACCTAGTGGCGGACTTTCGGGGGGAGGCTTGACAGGGGTTCTGCCGGCATAGATCACGGGTCCGGGGCGAGATGGGGCTCGAACCTGTGCTAGAGGGTACAGGGCATTGCGGTTCCCAGGCTGCCGCTTCCGCTCAATAGAGAGGGGCCCGAACCTGGGAGTAGCGCCCCAGGAGGCTGCCCTATCAGTGGGTGTATAATGGCGGGGCAGTTGCAGTGCCAAGGCGCGCTTGGAGGGTGTCCCTGCAGGTGTCCTGGCAGGGTGCCCCGAGGCCACTACCACAGCCACTAGTAAGCTGGTGGGCTAGGGGTCCCAGATCCATTGCCTGGACCTAGGACTGTGCAGTGGGCTGGGCCTTTGGAATGTTTACCCCCCTTTATCTTACCGACTATGAC
>JAGKTI010005630.1:0-28283 GCA_018397915.1 Birgus latro | reverse complement strand
AGTTTCCAAACACTGCCCTCTCTCACTAGGGCCGCTCCAACATCCACTGCCCGACCTTGTATCTCTTTTATAACCCCATCCATATACAGATTGAACAACCATGGAGACATGACACATCCTTGTTTCAATCCAACCTTCAAATGGAAAGATTCACTCAGTTTGCCATCCACACGCACTGCAGCCTTAGCACCCTCATACATACTCTTCACTGCCTTCAACAACTTCCCATCCACTCCATATATTCTTAATACCTTCCACAAACCTTGTCTATCCACCCTGTCATATGCTTTCTCCAGATCCATGAAGGCTGCATACAACTTCTTGCCCTTCTCTAGAAACTTTTCCACTACGGATCTAAGAATGAATATCTGGTCTACACAACCTCTTCCCTTCCTAAAACCTCCTTGTTCTTCTCCAACTAATTCCTCAGTAATTTCCCTAACTCTGTCAATAAGTATCCTACCATATATTTTTCCTATTACACTGAGAAGGCAAATGCCCCTATGATTACCACACACTGCTTTTTCCCCTTTTCCTTTGTACAGAGGAATAATTATACCTGACTTCCAATCCTCCGGGACTCTACCCTCCTCCCAAGCCAATCTGCACACCTTCCACATCCATTCTATTACTATCTCTCCCCCATGCTTCAGCATTTCACCACACACTCCATCAATTCCTGGGGCTTTCCCCATTTTAACTTTCTTCATTGCTTCCACCACTTCCATCCTACTGATTTCTTCCTCTCTTCTCACAACCCTCCTTCTCCCTGCCATTCCCCAGCCACTTATACTTGCATTACTTTCATTCTCTATGTTCAACAGTTCATTAAAGTGTTCTCTCCATCTGTTTACTTTTTCTCCCTTCTCCACTAGTAATCTACCATTTTTATCTTTCACACCCCCACTGACTTCGTTGGCACCCTGTCTAGCTCTCTTTACCTCCTTCCAGAACATTTTCTTACATTCCCTCCACTTTGCACTCAAATTCCTTCCAAACTCCTCATCCACTCTCTTCTTACTCTCTCTTACTAATCTTTTCACCTCTCTCCTCCTCACTACATATAACTCTCTCGTCCGTCTCTCAGCTTCTTCGTCGCCCCTGTTCCTCATCCACTCATTATATGCTTTCTTCTTTTGTGCCACAGACTCTCTCACCTCTTCAGTCCACCATGCTGTTCCCTGAACCCCCTTTCGTCTTCTCTTCACCCCACACACCACCTCACATGCTGCACAGATTTCTTCTGTGAATACCTTGCACACACCCTCCACGTCCCCCATCTGCTCCAATCTATATTTACCCAATCGCTCCTCCACTTCCCTTCTATATTCAGCCTTTATTCCATCCTCTTGTAACTTTTCTACCCTCCTTGTAACACATACTTCATGTCTTGTAATACAGCAATATCAATGCGCAATCTCCTGTCTTCTACGCTCCTACAGGAGTAAAGGGCGTCCACCAGACTCTTGTTGTCGACGAAACACTTTATTTTGATCTTTCCACATCCAGAAACCTCAAGCAATATGTTGGCGAGATATACAGCAGTCTCAGTACATTCAAGCAGCGCCAACGCCTCAGCAGATAAGGTAGATTTCACGACCCTCCTGATCTTTCTTGTCTGCCAGAATATAGGACATCTTGCCTCACTAGCATCTCGTAGGAAGATCACAAAACTTCCCTGAGATCCATTGCCTACAAGGTTGGCAAATGAGGCATCCGAAAAGCACTCTATATGACAGTCCTCGATCGGCCCCATTCTTGGAATGTATAGCTTCACGTTGTCAGTCTTCACCCTTGAGATCACCATATTGAGTCTAAGCAAATCCGCTACGGTAGCTCGGTTGCTAGTCACACTCAACTCACACACATCAAAGGCAATATCTAGCCGAGTATGTGTGGCAATCCAGTTGAATTGCCCAATTAATGCTCAGTACTCCGTTTTCTCAGACTCGGACAGCTCTTCTGATTTTACTGCTGCACGATCTTTACTCAGCAAGACTGGTTTCAAAGATGAAGCATACTGGAATTGGTCGAGTGTTATGCTGCAATCAATGTTGGAGATGACATTGAGACCAACGTATTTGAAGGCTTTTGATTCTGGACTGCCGATGAGGAATATTTGACTCAAACGGTTTATCACTTGCTGTTTGAACTCATGTGTACCAGCCCAAAGGAAGTCTTCGACGCAGATGCATACAATGCCTTCAACTTTGCCACTACTGCTCCAAGACAACAGCGCTGAATCCAGTGATGACACTTTAGCTCCGAGACTCAACAATTGATCTTTTACGCGCAGATACCAATGCCTAGCAGCATCACAAAGGCTGTAAACAGTTTTTTTTAGTCTCCATAACTTACCATTTGCATATTCAGGCGGAGGACGTAAATGAACAACTCTCTCAATGTCGCTACCTTGCAAGTAGGCAGCTTTCACGTCCATAGTGTGGCAATCCCACTGGTTGGTGGAGGCCAAGGAAAGTGCAAAATGCACTGCTTCTTTTGAACAAGTAGGTGAGTCTTTTCGGAGATCCACTGTGTCTTCCTCAAATCCTCTGGCGACTAAGCAGGCCTTAACAATAGGCTTTCCATTTTTCAGTTTTTCCGTCACAACCCATCGAACCGTTATGGCACCTTGCCCAACATCACCTACTTCCTCATACACATCATTATTCTGCCAGTTTGTAAATTCATTTTCCTTAGCGCATAATACGGCCTCAGAGATGAAAAGGACAAGCATTTCTGCGTCATCATCAACCACTTCCCATTCGTCAAACTCCTTCTGCAAATCTATCCAATCAATGCTGCCGTCAGAGTCCCTCTTCAAATTGTAGCAGTGTCTGTATTTTCCAGCGGCTTTACCTGCCCGACTCATAATCCTTCCAGACACCAACTCTCCACTTTCTGAATGTATTCCCTTTATACGTTGACCAACAGAAACTTTGGGAGGCTGATTAACTGGAATAGAAACTGTGGGAGGCTCATCAATCGGAACCACACCATCTTCCAACTCGTCATCTGGTGGATAGTCATTCAACACTTGTGAAGGATTGTCATTAGGCTTCTCCTGGACAACATTATTCTTCTCCTCACTGCTGACACCACTTTCAACTGCAGTATCTTGCTCTGGCACACGTGCTAGATGACACACGTGCACTCGCACGCAGACACCGCCATGTCTCACCAGAATTTGTTTCCCATCTCTGCCTATTACAATTCCGGGACCATGCCACTCATGACTGTCATTTCTCTCGTAGAAGACTTCATCTCCATTTCGGATGTCATTTAAGTCACTTGAACGTACGTTGTGAGGCAGAGCCCTAGCCAAACGTTCATCTGATTCAGTCATTATAAACTCTTGTCTTGCTACATGAAGAGCGTTCAAGTTGTCTCTCACAATTACTGATGGTGATGAAGGTTCCAAGGCTGGAGCATCATTTGTGTACACATTAGGGAGGCCAGGGTTTTGACCAAAAACAAGTTGGTTAGGAGAAAAGCCTATGTAGCTGGTGAGAGCATTTCTTGCCAATACTGTCCATGCCAAGGCCACAGCCAATTCACACTGGCTATCACCCATTATCTTCCTAACAATGTCACCAATGACTGCATTTTGACGCTCACAGACTCCGTTGCTCCATGGACTCTCTGCAGACGTCATGATTTTGATATTGAAGGCCTCTCCCAATGCTCACATTTCCGCACTGTTTAATTCACAGCCATTGTCTGAAAGAATTTTTCTAGGTGCGCAACACACAACAATCCAGCTCCGAAATATTCCTTTGATGATGGTGGGCGCACACTTATCCGCGATTACTATCACATTACAATACCTGGTCGCCAAATCAACAAGGACCAAGAAATAATGCCTTCCCCAAGCTTTCAAATCCATGGCTATGGCTTCGTTAAACTTAGACGCCATGGGCAAACTTACTACGGGTCGGGGCTTGGCTTTCTTAAATCTGCAACAGACTGTACAAGCATCAGATACAGCCTTGATAGCCCGCTCCAGTCCCCGCATCTGTGATCAGTTTAATTAATTTCGCCGATGTTGGGTGTCCAAAATGCCTGTGAAGCTTCAAAGCGGTTTTTTCTACATCACCCCCAAGAGATGCCAGCATGATTGTTTCACAAAAATCATGACCTAGTCATAAAGAAATTGGAAGGAAGGAATGGCCTGAAGATGAGGACCTGGTCACTTCCAAAGTTAATCAACATTTTTGCTTTTTTCATGGAACGTTTACTCAACAGCAAGGGAATATTGCAGTTCACAACATCAGTCACAATAGTTGCACGCATATTTCCAATGTAGCAGGGCAGAGTAACACGTTTGAGGGAAGAAACTGTGACACCATCAGCAAAAGTAAACGTTGAAGATGACGCTTCTTCTCTTATAGCTTCACGTTCGTAATCAGTGAGCTCACTTAGATAGCAATTGATCCATTCAACTCCACATACAGTTGTAGAACACCCTGTGTCTAGAACTGCACATCCCTTAGATTCTTCTGCTAGAGTCTGTATCTTACCTCTACTAGCGGCATCATCCGCATAGCCCATAAATAACGACAGATGCGCTGTTTCAGAATTTTCTTCTACTGCCGTCGTTTTCGTATACATCTGGACAGTCACATGCCCAATGAAATCTAGAATCACATACGAAACACCTCGATACCTTTCCGTCAGACCCAAGTGGGTTTTGCCTCCTGCCGGTGGATGAGCGTTGGGGAATCCTAGCAGATACGGTTGAATATCGGCCACCACCACGACCTCGATCACGTACTGCACCACCCCGCAACATTCTCCGTCCTCGTCGAGTACCTCTAACATAAAACGTTTCCTCACCCCCAACTTCGTCACTCCAAAATACTGGTTCGCCTTTCACCTCCCTGGCAGACACCGATGCATCGTTCTGCCCGCCAATTTCACCAGAATACGATTCAGGGCAGATTTCATGTTTTCGTATGTTACCTCAGTTATTGCGGACATGACTAGTTGTTGCTCACTGTCTGAAAGTTTGTATGCAGCTAAGGGCATAAAAGCCATCATAGAATTTGGCAGTGCCATGTCCTGCTTCGTAAATTTGAAATAAACATGCTCAAATTCTGCCACGAACTCACGAATGTTCATATCAACGGCTCTTCTGAAGTTGTCTATCAATCTATCTATCTATTGCCAGACACCATAATACCATTAGGGGTGGCCATTTGACTTTGAGTTATTTGTTTTACAGGGAGGGGCACTTACCCTCCACCAACCCACTTGTTGACACGTAGGGAACACGTATGGTTTGGTTATATGGTTACCACCCAGCGTTGTAAATGGTTTCTTGACTTACAGGAAACCATTTGGCTTGTCACTCAATGTAAAGCCAACTATAAAGGAAAGAAAAGCAATAAGAAGTGACAGGAAAGATGGGAGAAATAGGAAGAGAGGAGGGCAGGCAAAGAAAAATAATGATAAAGGCTAAGGAAGAAGTAGGCAGCACTACATCAAGTGAGTGGATGATGGTCGCCACCACCTACCACAGAAAGCTGCAAACTGTCAACGTCCTTTGTCCAAGAGAAATAAACTGTCTAATTTTTTCAGCAAGGTCTGAACACCATTCTCCTGCTTCAAATCAGCCGCATCAACCTCCAAAGACGCCACCCTCGCTCTTCCAGACAATGACAGGTGAAGAGCTAAGGCTTGTTTTTCTTTGGGTAAGTCCGTCAGTTCGCACCAGTGTCGATGTCCTTTTTCCAGCTCTCATAAGCAGAATCATTTTCAAGTTTTGGAGGCCACTTAGCTGAACACGACGCCATTATTTTCTAACTACGCTCTGCTACCAGTGTCAGACTAGGCAAACCACACTCACCGGCCTCACAACGCGAACTGCCCAGGCCTCCGGCTGCATACCGGAGGACTCTTCCGAAGACGTCATCATTCGTGACTTAGCAGGTGTGTGTGTGTGTGCACACACACACTAACAGCAATATGCACTAACAGTCAGTACCAGTACTTTGATTAGAGAAATGCCAATTTCAAGGAAATGAAAAAGAATTTTGCAATAAAAGACTAGAAAAGTAAATTCTGAGACAAATCAGCCTCTGATATGTGGACAATGTTTAAGGGTGAATACAATAACATAGTCAAACTACACATGCCTGTGAAGACATGCCATGATGGAAATAGGAAGCCCCTATGGTGGAACAGGTGAATATACATGTCCACAAGGAACAAAATCAAATGGCAGTACCAGTGTCAGGAAACCAAGCACCAACAAGGCTACCTAAGGTATAAACAGGCAATGAACATAACTAGGAGAGATATAAGACAGGCTAAAAGAAGATATGAAGGGAAAATAGCACAGAGAGTAAGCACTGATCCTTAGGCATATTATAGGTATAACAAGAGCAAGATGACTGTCTGGGAAAATGTGGGACCTTTACAAGATGAAAATGGTGACTTGGTATCAGATGATGAACAGATGGCTCATATTCTTAATAAGTACTTCATTGTTTTTACAGAGGAATTAATGGTTAATGTCATAAAACAAAGGCAGAGATTTTCTGGAATTAAGCTACTAGAGGAAACTGATATAGGCTAGCTATCAACCAGGACAATGCTAAAAGAACTGCAAGACCTAAAACCAGAAAAATCACCAAGTGATGATGGCATCTACCCTGTGATACTGAAACATATGAAAGGAACAATAACCATGTCTCTCAGCTACATGTATTAGGAAAGTCTGGAAACATACCTGACAACTGGAAAACTACTAATGTGACACTGATATAAAAGACAGGATCTAAGAGGGTAGCAAGTAACTATAGGCCCATATGGTAAGTCTAACATCACAAGTAGCAAGATACTGGAATCTCTAATAAGGGACACATTCATGAAATATCTTCAGACTCATTACCTTACAAAACAGTCTCAGCACGGTTTTGTGGAAAATAAGTTGTGCCTCACAAACCTTCTCACATTTCTGGAAAATGTTACCACATATGCGGACTCTGGTAGCCCATTTGTTGTTATTATTGGACTTTTCCAAAGCATGTAACAAGGTGCCACACCAAAGACTCCTCAAGAATTTAAAATACCATACATGGGATAGATGGAGCAATTCTTGGATGGACTGAAGCCTGACTTCAGGCAATGAAACAAAGAGTTGTCACAAGGTGACATAAATCAAACTGGAATACTATACACAGTGGTGTTCCCCAAGGATTGGTACTGAGGCCTACACTGTTCACTATATTGCTACAAAAATGAAATAAATGACAACACTGTTTCCAATGTCTTGAAGTCTGCAGATGATACAACGATATATGGCAGAGAAGCAACGCCAGAAGACATAAACAGTTTGCAGGGGAACTCAGATAGGATGTACCAATGGTTGGAAGACTGGCAGATGTTGTTCGACGCTGGAAAATGTAAAGGTCTACACATAGCATAAGGCATACATATAACCTGGGGAGGCCAAGAAATTACAAGTGAGGAAAGTGAGAAGGATTTGAGAGCAAGGATTCACAAGTCACTGAACCCATGTACACACATAGCAGAAACAGTTTTAAAAGCCAACCAAGTGATGGGCAACATCAGATGAATGACAGAATACAAAAGCAAGTCCATCCATCCATCCATCATCCAATCCTATGTTGCCCCATCAGAAGTGTAGGAGCCCGCGGCTAGGCAAGTTTTTTTTTTTTTTTTATGTGTTCGACTCTGGGCATAGGCTTTACAGCCTGCTATCATGGCCCAGCAGTCCTCCTACATACCATGTCACCACTTCGGCGCTAACACCCACCGTCCATATTGAATACATGCTAGGGCTGTCTCATACAGAACTGGTGTATTGGTATTAGCGGGGGTATTTTTACGACATGTCGGCGGGTCTTCTGGTAGATCAGTAAAGCCTGATTTGCTGAATTTCAAATCCTTAAACTGATCCCTGCCCCAGCGAGGATTTGAACCTGGGTCCGTGGGACCGCAGGCCACCTCTCTACCGATTGAGCCACCGCCTCCCCCTTTGATCCTGACATTTAAGATATGAGTGACCAGCCTCACTCATCCCTGAGTGGCATTACGTGAGCAATAAACCCCAACAATCCCTTGGATGGAAACCTTCACTGGCTCAATACGAATGGAGCGCCAAAATTACCCACTAAATCACCACGCGCCATAATTTGGTTACTACCCAACGTAGTAAATGGTTTCCTGGTGTACAGGAAACCATTTGGCTTGTCACTCAGTGTAAAGTCACCCATAGGCAGAAGGACAAGGACAGAATGAAGGAAAGAAAGACAGAAGAGGAAGGAAGGAAAGAAGGAAGCAGGAAAGGAAAGAGCAGACACCCTAGAGCAGCACTACATCAAGTGAGTGGATGGTGAGTGCCCCCACAAAGTCAAATATAGAAAACTGCATAAATCCTTGGTAAGACCCCATTTGGTATACTGCCTGCAGGCTTAGAGGCAATTTAATCAACAGGACATAAAGAATATTGAAGAGGTAAAGAGGAAAATGACAAAGATGACTGGTAGCTTGAAGGATGAACCTTACAAAAACAGACTGAAAATAACTGGATTAATGACACCTGAAATCAGGAGGCTAAGAAGCAATTTAACAGAGGTATTCAAGATATAGCATAGATTGGAGGGACTGCAAGTATGTGATTTCTTTGTTACAGAACAAGGAAGAAACAAAGGCCACCCAGTCAAGATTTTCAAGCAACAATCCTGATTAAATGTTAGAAGATATTTTTTCACACAGTGAATCGTGGACGAATGGAACAACCTGACAAGAAAGGCAGTACTGGAAAGTTCTGTGAATTTTTTCAAAGCCAAGCTTTACCCATTGATAGGGCAAATAGGGGGACATCATATGAGCCAACGTCAGCTTCCTGCCCCAATACTGAATTGACAGTATCAATGAGTCACCCATATGGTGGTGTGAACTCGGACAGTTTTGACAGTTTTTTGCATGGCAAGTTACAATATAGAGCACAAATGCAAACTGTTGTATGTCAGTACCTGCTTATGTGTGAGGGCTTTCACTGTATGCAAAGTAAATGTTTTATTCATCAACAGTGAGAGCAGCAAATCTGCTGTGGGTTTCAGTCACCCTTTGGCTTAAAAAAAAAAAAAAAGCACAACTAAAATCCTAAGCCTTCAGGGGGGTATATGAAGGGAAAAATAATACATATATCTCATTATTGGAATACAAAAAACTTAAATGCAACTTTGCAAAACCAGATTACCTGAACACTGAAGCAACTAAGGCCATGCATTAACCCCTTCATTACCGAAATCGATAAGGTTTACGCTTGTAAACCTAGAAAAAGTTCTGGCGAGGAACCGATAATTGTAAGGTTTACGGTGGTAAACCTGATAAGCATAGGGAGGTATAGGAGGGTAGGAGTGTTGGTTTTGGGGTTACTAGAGAGACTTGGGTTGTAAGAACTGGCAACTTGACTCTGATGTCATTCTCCTTGTCATGGCCATGCCATGGCCATATCAGAGTCCATGCCAGGCCATGATTGACATCATTTGGGTATTTTGGATATGATTTATTATTTCAAATGTTTTGGGCATATATATAGACCTATATGGTATGATATAAACAGAAAAAAATAGTTGCAATAGGCATATCAGCACGTGGTTACCATGACAACCACCCTCCTAGGCCCCACAACCAACCAGCAGCCAGTTCTCACCCGCAACCCCTCAGTATCCCCCAAGCTGCATGCTGTGACTGTGTGTTTTTTTTTTGGCTGTTTTTGCGTGATCATGGGCGTCATCTGATACTGATGACGAATTTGATACAAAGCTTGCTAGTGAGTTAGATGAGTCTGACGACAATGAAACTCAATCAGACATCAGTGAGTGAGTCAGACGATGATTATATACCAGAAAACGACAGTGACAGTGAGAGTACGAGTGATGAAAGTGAGATAGATAATTGCTCAAATCCCAGCCCTGTAGGCTCGCCATTGTTGCAGAGTCCCTGAGGACCTGCCTTCACCCTCTTGTCGGATCCGTTTGCAGATCAAAGGCCACCTCCACTACCTACACTTCACCTGGACTTTCCCAACGTACATCCTGCAGTGTATCAACGCCACGAGGAGCAACATATGAGTACTGTATATACCTTTTTATGTCTGTAAAGTCTATATTTATAGGAACAATGAAAGTTTAGTAAAGTATATATATCCCTACACGTATACTACTATAGGAAATGTATTTCAAATCATGCACAGTGTACCTCGTGGTCAACATGTACTTGAGAATATAAAAGTAATATAAAATGAAAAACAGCGCACTTATGATAAACGATCACCCCCCACGCACACGCATGAACTTCCAGGAATTCGGTTTGACGGAGGGAGAGCGGGGCGGCTGGGGGTGGGAGGCGCGGTAATGAAGGGGTTAATATTAATGTCAAACATCATGCGAAATTTAAAGTCAATAGCAGGCTCCTGAAGTATCTGAATAATGTCCTCCTTCTCAATATCACTGCAGTCGTCAATAGCTGGATTTACAAACATGTTAATGGTTCCAGCAACAAGTTTAAAGAACCTGACATGGATTGATGGTGTGACACTTTCAATTACAGCAATGAAGTGCTTATACTGATATGGTGGTTTCATCATAATTGATTATATTTTCTGTGGGCACACCTTCAAGTATCTTCTTCAGTTGATTAAAATATGCCTGAAGCTGATCCTTAGAAACCCTGGCACGGTTTAGCTTAACATTTTGTGAGATTCGGAGAGTGAGCTTGTCTTTATGACAGTGCAGGAAAGAACGCACCCAGTCTACCCCTAGAAGATTGTCCTTGAATCGCTTAATGTTTACTCCCCTCTGATCTAAGTATGCCTTGAGGTAGCAGATGTACATTTCATCTTGAGGATGCCCCAGTCAGACAAAACTATGATGTGCATCACAAGCAGCTCCTCCTCCTCATTACTAATTGCCAGCTGCCCTCCCTGCTTCTTACTGTGGATTCCAGACACACGGTCATGCAGAGTACTGTACTTCTGCTGATGCTGTACCGGTGCTTTGCTGCGGCTTCTCTAACACTCAATTTTCCTGTGCGCACATCCCTAACTACCTTCTCAAAGGTGGATTCTGCAGGTTTTTCTTTAGCCTGTATGTAGGAGGACTGCTGGGCCATGATAGCAGGCTGTGAAGCCTATGCCCAGAGTCAGACACATAAAAAAAAAAAAAAGTCACTGTCCTTTCTTTTAGCTATATAAATGGTTTAGGCACTGCATCGAGGTCATATGTTCACTATTTACTGCAAAACAAAGAAAACCTTGTATGTCACAAACACAAAAACAAGCATTACGAGCGTGTCTGAATTCAAACCAAGAGGTCACAAAAATTTAAATATTTTAAAATAATCATTGGTTCGGCAAGTTAATGTAAATCTATCTATCCATCTATTGCCAGATGCCTTAATCCTGTAAGGGGTGGCCACAAACAAATCGCCTCCATGTTGCTCTGTCCCCTGCCATCTCACTGCCCTGCTCCCACCTCACACACCCCTCTCATATACCTATCCACTCCATCCCTCCATCTCATCCTTGGCCTCCCCCTCCCCCCTCCCCCACTCCATCTCACTCATATACACTCTCCTCATCAGTCTCTCACTCTCCATCCTCTCCACATGGCAAGACCACCTTAATGTGTTTCTCCTAAAGCTTCCTATCACATCTACATCACAACGCTCCTTCATATCTCCTAATGCTTCATATCACATCCACATCCACACCACAACGCTCCTTCACATCCTCATTTGTCAGTCTGTCTCTCCATGTGACTCCACATGCTCCTCTCAAATAACTCATTTCCACTGCTCTCACTCTTGACTTCTGTCCCTCCAACACGATCCAAGCTTCACTTCCATACGTTAGAGCTGGTATCACAATACTGTCATGTACTAGCTTTTTCACTTCCATACTCACTTCTCTGTTTCTTATTACTACTTTCAAGGAACCAGCAACCTTTCTTCTCTGCTGCACCCTTTCAAGCACTTCACCCTCTAAACTTCCATCCTTACTCATCACACTACCCAAGTACTTAAATGCACTCACATTCTCCATATCCTCCCCATCCAATCTCACTGTACATTCACTGACTTTACTTCTCTCGAAGACCATCACTTTACTCTTCACTACATTCACCTTTAGATTCCGTTTCTTACACATTCTCCCAAATTCACCTACCAAGCCTTGCTGCTCCCCTTTGTCTTCACTTAACAACACAGTATTATCTGCAAATAACAATAAAGGGAGTTTCCAAACACTGCCCTCTCTCACTTGGGCCGCTCCAATATCCACTGCCCTACCTTGTATCTCTTTCATAACCTCATCCTTATACAGATTGAACAACCATGGAGACATGACACATCCTTGTTTCAATCCAACCTTCAAATAGAAAAATTCACTCAGTTCACCATCCACCCACACTGCAGCCTTAGCACCTTCATACATACTTTTCACGGCCTTCAACAACTTCCCATCTACTCCATATATTCTTAATACTTTCCACAATCCTTATCTATCTACCCTATCATATGCTTTCTCCAAATCTACGAAGGCTGCATACAACTTCTTTCCCTTCTTTAGAAACCTTTCCACTAAAGATCTAAGAATGAGTATCTGATCTACACAACCTCTTCCTTTCCTAAAACCTCCCTGTTCATCTCCAACTAATTCCACTGTTATTTCCCTAACTCTGTGAATAAGTATCCTACCATATACTTTTCCTATTACACTAAGAAAGCAAATGCCCCTATGATTACCACACACTTTTTTTTCCCATTTCCCCTTGTACAGGGGAATAATTATACCCGACTTCCAATCCTCCGGGACTCTACCTTCCTCCCACGCCAATTTGCACATCTTCCACATCCATTCTATTACTATCTCTCCCCCATGCTTCAGCATTTCACCACACACTCCATCAATTCCTGGGGCCTTCCCCATTTTAACTTTCTTCATTGCTTCCACAACTTCCATCCTGCTGATTTCTTCCTCTCTTCCCACATCCCTCCTTCTCTCAGCCATTCCCCAACCACTTATACTTGCATTACTTTCATTCTCTATGTTCAACAATTCATTAAAGCGTTCTCTCCATCTGCTCACTTTTTCTCCCTTCTCCACTTATCTTTCACTCCCTGACTAACTTCTTTGGCACCCTGTCTAACTCTCTTTACCTCCTTCCAGAACATTTTCTTACATTCCCTTCACTTTACACTCAAATTCCTTCCAAATTCCTCATCCACTCTCTCTTACTAATCTTTTCACTTCTCTCTTCCTCTCTACATATAACTCTCTCTTCCGTCTCTTAACTTCTTCGACGCCCCTGTTTCTCATCCACTTACTATATGCTTTCTTCTTTTGTGCCACACACTCTTCCAACTCTTCAGTCCATCATGCTGTTCCCTGTTCCCCCTTTCGTCTTCTCTTCACCCCATAATATTTACACAGCAACACTTTAACCATGGTCACTAATCCCAACATGCTTCTCATCTTGTCTGACCCAAGAATGTTTTGGAGCCTTTAAAAAATTGGCTTTTTAATCACCTCTTTAAAGGTCCGAATGTCACCATTGTAAACACATGCAAACTGGCAAAGATATTCATGATAAGTTACCTATTTATATACCAGTAGCAACAAATGTGTACCATACTGTTACAGCCAATCTACTATTATTACTTTCTGCACTGTTATTTCATAAAAACTTCTTTTGAAAAATGTCCAATTTCACACCACCTTACAACACCTCTGAGGAGGAGCTGGTAAGCATACTAAGTGAAGTGATACCATATCTTTTAGTGTGGAGTGGTTGTCCATGCCCTCCAACTGTCCACCAGCCTCGGGGAGGGGGGGGCGACCATTGGTGACGATTCATAGGGACATAGGACAACCTTCAGGTGAGTGGCCTTTTTTTTTGGGGGGGGGGGGTTATATTATGCTCCACAATCGAGGTCACCCTCCCTAACCCCACTGAACCCGTGTTATAATGACCTCATTATGCAATAGGTCTTCACCTGACACAAAGAGGCATGACTGTAAAGTTATTTGCCAGTGCTGTACTAAATTCTACTTTCTCTATATGTGGATGTTTTCCATATGGGTCTTATGGAAATACAGTTGCAAACTAATCTAACCAGGCAGCAGCTTAAGCTTCACATAGTTTACTCACCTGGAGAGGTCACCAATCAGACACACATGAAGTGCTAGGGATCAAGCAGCCCAGTTTGATAAAAATGACATGCCAGTCATGGTGGGCATACTGAATACCTTATACTGTATTTATAAATGGCTGGCTGGTTGACTGTGCAAGGCATGAAGTTGCTAGATTGTACCAATCAATACACAACTGCTGTAGAATGACTTAAGACTGGGCTGGGAAAGAAAGCATTATGGATTAGAAAGAAATTATGCAAGATTTATTAAGTTTAGCTTAAACTGAGTTTGGAGAGGAAGTGTCAACTATGACAGCAGGAAGGATATTCTAATGGTGAATGACACAACTGGAGAAGAATAGTTTATGAGCCTCAGCTTCGGCAACTGGGACAGAGATCTCAAATTTATGGTCACTTGTTTCTACAAGAGGAGACAAAATGAATAAATCATGGGGTTTAATTGGCAAAAGGTAATGGAAATAATCATTTATCGGCCTCAACTTCTCCAGCCGTGACAAATATCTTAAATTTCTGGTCTCTTCTTTCTACAAGGGGAGGGAATATAAATAATTCATGGGGTTTCATTGGAAAATATTATAACGCTGAATTAAGTCACTTCTCAACAGCCTCCCTTTCACAGAGGAGAGATTTAAATTGATCAGTCTTTCTGAATACAGTAGAATAGATGAGAAACTTTGTTAACTTGTCTGGTCCACGAGTGTTGGACAGATTCAAGTAAAGTTTGATCCCCCTGGATGCCAGTGTTCTAAATGGAAGAGGTAAAATCAAGTCTTGGTCTAATATCAGACATAAGCCAAGATGTCCAGAAGAGGGGAGTGACAAATGATTGACTACAGCAGGTTGGTTGCAACACCATCTGTTTTGGCAACAGTTTCCATGATATGAGGATAAAATCTTTGTTTGGCTTCAATGAGAATATTGGATCCTTATGGAAGATGACTATGAATATCATTCCCATCCAGATGGTGACTAGCTACAATTCATTGTTATCGGTATTATGTGAGTGTACTTCTTTGGAGCAAATCTAAGACCACATAAGGCTGCTGTGGAGACTTGAGTGTCGTTGTTACTTTGCAGAAAAATCGCTACCGCGTCGAGCTGTTTCAGTATGACCTTACTCTTGCAAAATGTGAGAAATTGCATCATTCATCTCATATGGTAAACACTTCCCAACCCTAATTAGTTTTTACCAAACAATATATTTACATCACCTACTGCAGCTGAAAGAGATGACTACTCCCTATCATCATTAACAGGACAGGCGACACCAGTGAGAGAATAACGATAAAAACCACTCACAAAGTAACGACCGTAACCTTCCTCTCCCGTGGTTTGTTTACAGTCTTGCAGGAGTGCGAGTGGAAGTTGACTAATCGCAGTTAGTAAGGCCAAAGCGGAAAGTGCTAAAATGTAGAGACGTAGAGAACAGTGCAGAAATATATTTTAAAAAGTGTAGAATCTCAAGACTATTACTAAAATAATGACAAAAGGCTTGAAATAAAGCTATAGCTTATAGCGTTTCTTAAAATCTGGTCCTGGATACGAGTCAATATTTTTAGAATTGTCTAAAGCGCTCTATTGGCAACACCGTTTCCCAGTTCCAAGAAAAATTAGACAATACGTTTATTATTATTTCATAATAATGAAATAAAGGAAACACAAAATGGATTTACTGAAGGAGGAAGAATTTAAAATAACCTTTTCATACTGAAATATAGTAGAGAAAATTCATGAGCAGAGCGTCCGTCTCGCACGCTGGTGGACGGGGGTTCGCCTCTCGCAAGAGTTGTAAAAGCTTTGGGAACCGTTCATCCCGTTACTTACCACTTTGGGGGACATAAAGGGTGCTGTGGTTGAACCAGTGTCGCATACTAGTATGCTTGCACCCAATCGGCTTAAGGCGGGCCAATTACACTTGGTTCACAGACTATACACACATCCAAAGCCACTCCATTACAACAATCACACTGTCACGAATTTTCTACATCGTGAAATTATGTATCGTAAATCGTGACATCGATTGATTTTGCGGGAGCGACGAATAGTTCTGAAATGCATGAGATTTCGCTCAATCTCCTAACCGTCCACTCGTGTACTTGTATTTGCATTAGATTTTCAAAACTTTCGTCACTCTTTCGCGAGTGACTGTCTTTATGTACAGACAGTGCATTCCTCTGAGCGATAATTTCTGAATTGTCGTTTCTTTGCACTTGCCTCCCTGTGCGTTAGTTGGCCACGTCTTTTTTCACTCGTCCCTTATGTTGGACACTCATAGTTGCCAACTTAGCGCTTTTCGCGCTAGATCTAGCGTTTTTTCATCATGCTTAGCGCCTTTTTTTCGTGTATCGCGCCTTGGCGCATTTTTAGCGCTTTTTACCTATTCTAGCTCCAAATTTGGTGCCTTTTTCATGTTTTCCGGTCGTCAACGAGTCCTGACTCTTAGGTAATTATTATTTTGATATTTTATTTTGATATTAATGAAAAAGAAGCAATAATATCAGAGACGACACTACTTTTGAAGTTTTGACGGGTGCAGTTCCTGTACAGTTTGTGGACGTGCCTTTAGACTCCCTTGAGGCTTGACTTTGTCCGGTTCAGTTCCCGTCCACCCATACAACCGTGGATACCGTGCGGAAGACTGTGACTGTCTCGGTTATCGAAGGGGAGTAGGCTACATAGTAAGAGTAGTAATTATACTAATTAAGTACGTTGTTCGTTCCCCTGCGGTGTGCACCACTCAAACATTTAAAATGAGCAAGAAATACACACAACATTTTAGAAAAGAGTGGCTAAGTAACCCCAAGTATGAAAAGTGGTTGATGAAAATTGAGGGAGATGAAACGAAGTGTCTCTGTAAATAATGTCATTGTCCACTGTCAGCTAAATTAAGTGATATTGAGAGACACAGAAATACAACAAAACACAAAAAAGCAGAAGAACCGTTCAGTGGCGAACGACAAACTTTCATTAATTTTGTATAAGTAAGTAACGATGTACGACAAACTGAGGGTTGTGTGTCGCTTTTCGTAGCCGAACATTGCTCATTAGGTGTGGTAGATCACTTAAGTGAGCTTTGCAAATCATGCTTCAAAGATAGCAAGGCATGCAAAAATCTCAGACTGAAGAGGTCGAAGTGTAGTGCTGTTGTATGCAATGTGCTAGCCCCTCATTTCAGTGGTGACTGAAAGCTGATATAGGTGACAGGAAATTCAGCCTGTTAATTGATGAAAGTAACGATATATCTGTTACGAAACTTTTGGGCATTGTGATAAGGTACTATTCTGAGAGTAAGAGAAGGATTGTAGTTACTTTTTTAGATCTCGTTCAACTGACTGCATGTGATGCGGACGGAATATGTGATGCTGTGAAGAAATGTTTGCAAAATCATGGGCTACAGCTGCAAAGATTAATTGCTATCGGAGCTGACAATGCATCGGTCATGACGGGTATCAACAATGGTGTATATGCTAAACTGAAATGTGAGGTTCCCCATTTGACGTTAATCAGGTGCGTTTGTCATTCGTTACAGCTTGCGGTATCTCATGCTACAGCCGAGTGCCTCCCTAGGAATTTAGATTTCATGATAAGGGAAACGTATAATTGGTTTTCTCACTCGGCAATTCGACAAGCTAAGTACAAGGAATTGTTTTCTGTGATAAATGATGGCCAGGCTCCTCTGAAGCTAATACAGCTAAGCCAAACACGCTGAATGTCCATTGTGTCAGCCATTGTCAGAATTTTGCAGCAATGGGATGAACTTAAGACTCATTTTGAGATTGCAAGAAGAGATGAACGCTGTTTCACGGCTCAACTTCTTTACGAAATGTTTGATGACAAGAACTATGTATTTCTAATTTTTCTGAAGCACATCGTGGGAGAAGTTCAGTCTGTGAATAAGAAGTTTGAGTCGGAGGTACAAGATCCAACTAAATTGCTTAATGACCTTGTTTCTCTTGTGGATTCTATTACCGCAAAGATTGTAATTCCTGGAAGGAAACTAAAACTAGGTGAATCGTTGCAGAACTACTTAGATCCCCATCCCTACTTAGGGTATGAATTTGAAAAGGAAATGAACCAGTGCAAATTTCCCCAGGAAAGGGAAATTCGTGAAAGATGCATACAGTTTGTCTCAGAACTTACACAACAGCTTCGCCAACGCTTACCAGATAATGTTGAAGTGCTAAAGAAAATGTCAATGCTGAGTGTAAATGAATGTCTAAACCAAATTAAGCCTGGAATACTAGAACTACCACAGATGTTTGTTACTAGTGAAGAAATTTTGACACGCATAGATTTCCAATGGAAAAAACTACTACATATCATGGAATCATACCTCAAACACCCTAGACCTCTGGGCAGAAATTGCTTCTTACTGAGATGCATCGGGAGAAGATCCTTTTTGTGACCTTTCAGACTTGGCTTTGACATTACTTAGCTTACCTCACTCAAATGCTGATGTCGAACGAGTGTTCAGTCACATGAACGTAGTGAAATCCAAACTTAGAAACAGGTTGAATCTCAAAAGTTTAAATGCAATATTAACAATTAGATATGGGCTAAAACGACATGGATCTTCATGTCATAACTACAAATTGCCTCAGGAAGTACTGAAGAAAATTGGTACCTTGAGAGCATACGAATCGGAATCAACAAAGCAGCAACCAGGAACATCTAAAGATGAAGCTACTCTGTACAGCGAAGATGAAATTGGTGATTGGGAGTTGGCAGATTTAGAGTAATGGTGAGTAGTCTGGTTTAAAGATATTCATTTGCATATTATTTTCCTTAGAGACGTGAAAAATTCTTAATATGTTATGTTACATGTGTCCTGGTGAGTTTATAGCTTTTTTTTTTAGCGCTTTTTGAGGGTGAATCTAGCGCCATGCTAAATTTTCAGTTGGCAACTCTGTGGACACTCAAATAGTCAGTCGTCTAAGTGACAGTCTCGGAGACTGGATGTGCTGTGCGCAAAGCTCGAGCGGGTCTCTTTTTCTTAGCGATCTCAGAAGTCTCGGCTGCATCAGCGTGAATTCCCGAAGCTCCAACCAGCCTGGTGATCGACTGTATTAGCGGCGGTCTCATTACTGATTAGTATTTCTTTTGTTTTTCCTAGGCTTAAGGCTTTATTTAGCTATTTGTCTGAGTGCTTGAGTGACTGCATTTCCCTTTCTTTGATTTTGAATAGATTCATGTAACGTGAATTTATTTTCTTGTAATTAATAAATTTACAGTTCGTTTTCTTGAGCTTTGTTAAATGTAACAGTCGTGTTTGATTTCCCCTCATATTTAGTACACTTTTGCTACTCCAAGTTAGCACAACTCCTTATATTAATCACGACTGTACCCGGTACTTAGGCCAGCTCTCGGTATTAATTCTTAAATCCGTTGTGCCAGTTAGGAGTTTGGCTCAGCCAAGATCCTGTTTATTATTATTATTATTATTTTTTAATATTAAGGGGAGAAACTAACTTTCTCAGAGGCCAACAGTACAGTAATATAGCCTTCTTGAGCGTTTAGTCTCTGCTGTGTACTGTTGAGAGTCTATAAATTCTCGACTCAGAGAACTGGAGAAGTAAGCCAGCATAAAAGTGAAATCGTCACTTGATTTCACGAGTCGATTCTCTCGTGATAATCGATTCGACAGTTATTCCTAGTGTTCTGAGGAACACATTATCATTTTCCCCCTGACATCTGGCGACCTCATTCCAGGATATAAAGTCCTAGCTTTGAAATTATTACCGGAATCACTCACTCACTCTTAGGTAGACTGCTGCGCACCAGCCAGCATATCAGTCTCAGTCTTCACCCAGTCTCAGTCTGAGCATCATGGCAGCCAGTACATACCTACAGGAAGCCAGTGACATGGGGCTTACTAACCCCCAGGAAATTGGAGATTATGTCTTGTCGCGCTGCAATTACGAGCAGCAACACGAGAATGCCGCCTGTGAAGAGCGGAAAATTCAGCGTGAACACGAGCATGCCGAGCGCGAGGAACGTGAAAAACAACGTGAATACGGGGAACGTCAGAAACAGCGTGAGCGCGAGAAACATCAGAAAGAGCGTGAGCGCGAGGAACGTGAGAAAGAACGTGAATATGAGGAATGCGAGAAGGAACGAGAACGTGAACACGAGCGCACCGAGTGCGAGGCACGTGACAAACACGAGCTTGAAGTGTTGAAGCTCAAGCGAGATTCCTTGGCTTCAAGCACATTGGGTGCAGCCAACCCAAGCTCCACGAGTGCTCTTCCAGCACCTGTTCTAGCAACTCCACGTCTCAAGCTTCCTTCTTATAAGGAAGGCAAGCGAATTGAGCCATTCATAGCTCGTTTCGAAGACATGGCAAAGCTGTACGATCTGGATGAGGCAGCTAAGCGGCTTCAGTTCCTTAGCCTGTTTGAGGACCCTGCCCTCGACATTCTCCACAGAATTCGCGGAGATAATCTCACGTACAAGATGATGAAGACCACACTTATCAAAGCGTACGGTCTTATCGTTGATGACGCTAGGAATCAAATCGTGAAGGCGCGTCTCCAGGAAAAGGAGACAGCTGTACAGTTCCTTGACCGTCTCACGGCATACTTAGGCGAGTGGACGGAGAAGGACGAGACTCCTAGCACGCAAGAGGGAATAATCGACCTTGTGCTGCACACACAGCTGGAAAAGTCGTTGCCTGTTGAGTTTATGGCCCAGCTCAAGATGTGCAAAGTGAAGGATGCAAACCAAATGGTGGAAAAGGTTGATGCTTTCTTTACAGCGTAGGGGTACCAAACTCGTAAGCAGCATTCCTGGAATAGGAAAGATACTGCTAAGTCTGGTAAGCAATTGCAGACTGAACCCCAGCATCAAGGCCATTTTCAGAATAATGGTCATGGTCCAGGCAAATCGCAAAAGGACCAAGGGCAGAATATGCAGCAACCTGACTGGAAGAGGTACAACAAGTACCCTAACCAGCAGCAGTACCCTAAGCAGCAGCAGTATCAGCCACGCAATCGACAAGCGGGACAAACCTTTTCAGCACCAGCCCCAGTGTATCGGAGGCAGGAGGCAAACGCAGCCTTCATTCCCCAACAGGCGCACGATGGTGCCGTCCCCACCAGCACAGGTCCTCCTTCACAGTTCACTAGTCCCCCTCAGATGGTGAACTCTCCTCCACAGGCCGTCAATGCTCCAGCTCCACAGATGGTGAGTACAACTCCCCAGGCATCTAGCTTGGGTATGACCCATCATGCACATAGTTCGGGTACGACTCCTCACGCACCTAGTCAAAGTACGACTCCTCGTGCGCCTAGTTCGGGTTCAACCCGTCAGGCGTATAGTACTGTCACGTTTGAAGAGTTGTGTGCCATGCAGCCTTATCAATGGCTGGCCACTTCTTCCACAGGCCCTCCCACAGGTAACAGTGCCTTCCTTGTTCAGCCAGGGTTTGTGGGAGGTGTTTCTGTTAATGTTCCAAGAGACAATGGTTCCTCATGTTGCACAGTCAGGCAGAGTCTTGTTCATCCTGAAGAATATACAGGCAGACAGGTCCAAGCTCAGCTTATTGACGGATCAGTGAGATTGTTCCCTGAGGTACGTATCCAGGTAGCATCTGCCTTTTACACAGGTTCAACAGTTGCAGTTGTCATGCAAGAACCTATGTTTGACCTCATTATAGGTAACATACCAGGTGCCAAGTCTAGTTGCACCGTAGATGTCACTACTCAGACTCCGGCTGCAGTAACACGAGCCATGGCCAAGGCTCCCAGTTGTGTCGCCCCAGTGGCCATTGCAAAGTGACCAAGTATTCACAGGGTGGACGAGCCAGATTCCTTCACAAACAAGGACAGCTCTACCATGAGTCACAAACACCCGAGGGCAAGGTTCGATTGCAGTTTGTCGTTCCTGCAAAGTACCGCCAAGCAGTATTAGAATGGGGTCATTGTTCAGCGTCAGGAGGTCACATGGGCAAAAAGAAAACCCAAGGCCATATCCGTGCTGACTTTTTCTGGCCGGGAATCGGACAGGAAATAGTTTTGTGCACTCCTGCAATGCATGTCAATGTACCACCATTCAGGAACGTTTCCTTCCTGCGCCGTTTGAATCCACGCCGCTCATAATCTCTGAGTCGTGTGAGAGAGAGGGCAGTGGTAATGTGGATGCAGACCTGACGTCTTGCCTGTTGATCCCACAAGACACAATATGTCTAGGGTCTGTACATACATATGTACCGTAGATTATAAGCCCACTGTCACGGCGATCCCAACTGTGGAGACTGATGACGAAAGGGCAGTCACGGCGATCCCAACTGTGGACACTGGCGATGAGCCCTTATTAGTCGTAAGTGTAGGGCTTGTACATAACGTATGTACCGCAGGTTAAGGGGGACGTTTGAGACCCCCGCAGAGGCAATCTGAGGCTGTGTTTGAATTACCTTGTGGTGTGTCTCGAGCTGTGGGCCTCTGAGGATTCCCGGAGATTACACAAAACCACATGAGTGTTCACACCCACGTTGGGTGTTAAAATGTGACCTGCCCAAGTTTGCATAGGGATTCTCGACTTACCTTTATTAGCTATAAGTGTATAGTTATAAGTGAGCAGTCACAGCGATCCCAACCAAGGACACCGATGACAAACGGGCAGTAGCAGCGATCCCAACCGAGGACACCGACGACGAACCCTTTATTAGCCATAAGTATAGGTTATAAAGGGCAAGTACTGTATTAAGAAAATAATGGCGACATTAAGTGTACAAAACTCTTGCTGTCAATTGATTTTCAGCTAAAGTGTACTGTCTATTGTATATGGATTGACTGCTGGTTGGATGGTAATTGTAATTTAATACAAATTATCACATTGACACTATTGATGCTCCACCTTGACTCATTCCACAGGTACAGTTGGTGGGTGAAACAGTTTTGATGAGCAGGTCCATTGATTGTCTCTGCTGCACGCTGCCACCTCTTCTCCTCTGCCCTCGTCTCCTTTATTATTGCATTAATTTGTATAATTATTACTTTACATGTAGGTACAGTTACACTACAACTGTTACCCCTACACCGTGTATCACATACACCACGCTACATAACAATTAGTTGTCAATGTAAATGTAGCGAATTTTCACTCAGTTTGACCTGAGTACAGGATTTTTCACCGTCATCTCGGAGTATTTCCCTCAAGCTTGCTTCTCTTAACGTAAATACGAGTTTTTTACGCTCATAGGCGACAGTGCTTTTCTCCTGTAGCAGGATAGTACACACACAACAGTGTGAATCTTGTGTGACTGAGCTAGGGTGTATATACTGTATATATATATATTGTTAAATTTTTCCAAGGAAAAATTTGATTTTCCAGGGGCATAATGTCACGAATTTTCTACATCGTGAAATTATGTATCGTAAATCATGACATCGAATGATTTTGCGGGAGCGACGAATGGTTCTGAAATGCATGAGATTTCGCTCAATCTCTTAACCGTCTACTCGTGCACTTGTATTTGCATCATATTTTCAAAACTTTCATTCTTTCGCGAGTGACTGTCTTTATGTACAGACAGTGCATTCCTCTGAGCGATAATTTCTGAATTGTCGTTTCTTTGCACTTGCCTCCCTGGGCGATAGTTGGCCACGCCTCTTTCACATATCCCTTATGTTGGACACTCAAATACAGTCAGTCGTCCAAGTGACAGTCTCGGAGTGTGGATGTGCTATGTGCAAAGCTCGAGCAGATCTCTTTTCTTAGCAATCTCAGAAGTCTCGGCTGTATCAGCGTGAATTCCCAAAGCTCCCACCAGCCTGGTGATCGACTGTATTAGCGACAGTCTACTGATTAGTATTTCTTTTGTTTTTCCTAGGCTTAAGGCTTTATTTAGCTATTTGTCTGAGTGCTTGAGTGAGTGCATTTCCCTTTCTTTGATTTTGAATAGATTCATGTAACGTGAATTTATTTTCTTGTAATTAATAAATTTACAGTTCGTTTTCTTGAGCTTTGTTAAATGTAACAGTCGTGTTTGATTTCCCCACATATTTAGTACACTTTTGCTACTCCAGGTTAGCACAACTCCTTATATTAATCACGACTGGTACTTAGGCCAGCTCTTGGTATTAATTCTTAAATCCGTTGTGTCAGCTAGGAGTTTGGCTCAGCCAAGATCCTGTTTATTATTATTATTATTATTATTTGAATGTTAAGGGGAGAAACTAACTTTCTCAGAGGCCAACAGTACAGTAATACAGCCTTCTTGAGCGTTTAGTCTCTGCTGTGTACTGTTGAGAAAGTTTATAAATTCTCGACTCAGAGAATTGGCGAAGTAAGCCAGCATAAAAGTGAAATCGTCACTTGATTTCACGAGTCGATTCTCTCGTGATAATCGACTCGATAGTTATTCCTAGTGTTCTGAGGGACACAGTATCATTTTCCCCCTGACACACACAAGCACTTCTCACCCTACATACAATCTCTGCAGAGCACCACATGTTGGTGGAGTGAAGGTACTGAAATACAGGAGTTAGGGGTTCAGGCCGCAGACGACGCGGCAGCCAGTGCAGATGACACCAACACCCCAAACACCCCCAGTACCACCGGGGGGCCGCTGCTGACACTAAGCGGCTGGGAACAGAAACGGCGCTCCTGTATCTCTCCCCGACGCCCCTCTTACTCCCAGGTGATGCCCCGGAAAGGTAGCAGTCGCCGGCGCCTATTCTCCGGCCGAAATTCCAATCGCCAGGTAAGGGGTGGAGTTTAGAACTCCACGCAACGCCGCGGTATTGGCCATAGTCATACCGGGTACGGGACAGAACCGGCCACAGTCCGTTCCCCAGTTGCACCTCCGCTACAGGGCCTCGGCACGGACGCGTGCCGGTCGGGCAGGACAGGCCATAAGTCGTCTGACTCCTGTAGTTGTTCCCTCCACAGTAGCGCCGCAATACCAGCCACAAGCTGTAATGGGTACGAGGCAGGATCGGCCACAGTCCGTCCCTCTGCTACTAGTCCTCTTAGCTCCACAGTACGGGCCATTAGCTGCACCAGAGCTACAACCCCGTGCCACTACAACGTCGGCCACTAGTCAAGTCAGGCCAGAGGTAGAGGAGGCCACTAACCACACTGAAGCTGTTGTTCCCTGTGCCACCACGACGTCTGCCATTAGTCACGTCAGGCCAGAGGTAGAGCAGGCCTGTAGCCGCACTGAAGCTGTTGTCCCCTGTGCCACTACGACGTCGGCCATTAGTCACGTCAGGCCAGAGTCAGAGCAGGCCACAGTCAACTTCTCTCCCACAGAAGATCCTGCAGCCAGATAGGACCCCTCCCCCAAGCCGTGGCAAGGCCTCACTAGAGGCCTTGGTTCCCTGCAACTCTACCAGCGTGGACATCGGCCGAAGCGGAGCCCCAGAAGTCCCCGCAGCCGATGTCGGGACCTGTCTACTACTCCCCCGGCCCGAGGTCCCCGTGTGACGACCCTGACGGCGCCGCCGCCCCCCAGCCGTTGCCAAAGTCCAGCCACCCCGGGTTCCAGTACCCTGAGTCCTTAGTCACCCCAGGAGTTGCCCCGAACACCGAGGCGTGACTTACCTGTGGGCGAGACCTCCCTGAGTCTCTCCCAGACTCGACGTCAGGCCCGTCTCCTGGCTCTCTTCGGGCCGAGCCCCTAGTCCCATGACTACGTGTGGGGCCCTGTCCAGGGGCGCGTCACTCTGCCCTTTCACCGGACAGAGGAATCGACCTGCAGCCCAACAGTGATAGCGAAGCAAGTGGACTTTACCTATGCATGTGCTTTGCTTTCTAAACCCAGATATATGTGTATGCATTAGTTTATACCATGCGAGTGATTCCCTATAGTATATTCTAGTGATAAGTGACCAGGAGCCCAGAGTGTAAGATTGGACGAGCCTAATAGTAACTTTGGCCTAATTTATATCCCGATTGGAGTCCCGCGCATTCCCCAGTGAACAAACCACCAGTGACCAACAGAACAATAATATTATGCCGATTGTGCCTTTCCCTTGTTTATTGAAACTTTTCCTGCCCAGTGCACAGGCACGCAAGTGAAACACTTCAGTGGCTAACAGAAGGAATAGATATTATTCCCATTGTGCCTTCCCCTTGTGTATTAAACCTCCACCCACCCCAGTGTCCGGGCACATTAGTTAGGGTATGTCTGGGCATCTCCAAATGTCCCGCTAGAATACCGCAGTCCCTCCTCCCTTCAGTGACCACTGCGCCGCTGACTCTACCTGAGATAGACTTCCGGCCGGCAAGTGTCTATGACACAGGTGTTAACGTAATTTATATACCAGTGCCGTCCAGTGCTATACGAGATTGGGAAATTGTAGTAAATTCATTCCTGTGTCCTGAATCATGAGTGTATTTTATGTGTCAAAATATTACCATACTTTCTACCTGCCGGTATTAGTGACAGATTTCCAATCACGTAAAACCTTATGTTGAGTTGGTAAACCATCACACACACCACAAAGCCAGCAGAAGACAGGTCGTGTGTGCTGGGGATTCCCCAGGCCCTGTCTTCCCCCTTACTGTTATTTTAATCAGCCAACAGCCCACTGACCGGGCTAATGTATGGCCCGGGCTTCACTAAAGGTGAAGGAAATCTTTAAACTAACTGACTAATTGGTAACCCATCCCCGGCAAACCCAGCATCTAATGTATTTGTTGATGTATTATTGTCTCTGGGAAGATATTTGTAATACAAGTGTGTAACATTCACTGCCTTGTTTTTGTGTCCAGTCCTATTCCTTAGAGATACCGACCCTGTCTAGAATAGGGACCCGCTGTAGCCTGCGTATTTGAGGGCGAGAAACCGACTCGCAAATACGTAGCATAGCAGGTACAGATAGATAGAAAAAGTCATAGTTATTTCAGTAAACTTTGCGAAAGCATATGACTCGGTAAAAAGGAAGAAAACTATTGAAATGCTGAAAGAATATAAGGTACATGAAGATATAATAAATGTAATAGCAGACACATACACGGGTGACATAACAACAATAGAATATGACAAAGAAAATAAAACAGCAATAAATATTAATAGCAGCATAAGGCAAGGATGCACAAGCTCAACTACAATATTTAAAATAATAACCTACTATATATTAACAGTTTGGAAAAAGAAGGCACCTGAAGGGCTGCTATTAGCTCATACAGTAGAAGAGGCATTTGATAACAGTAGGAGAAGTGTGTGGGCTTAATATAAACAAAAAAAAAATAAAATTCTGATTTTTAACATGAAAAACAAACCCAAAAAAATAAGAGAGAGAGAGAGGTAACAAACTAAAATAAATGTTTAGGAATTACAATATAAACATCATCATCATCATCATCCGGAGCAGCAATGTCCAGACAGCCCAAATTTACCCTGTCCAGTGGGCCACGCTTCCATTCACTCATCATTGAAGCCCCCGGAATCCGGATCTCTCGGATACGCCAAAAACATTCATCACGTTTTGTAGCTTCATATAAACGTATCCGATAGTCAATTTTGACGCTGCCATATGAAAAAGGGTGCCAAATCCCTGATCATCCACTTCTCACAATATTCATCCAGCCAACTCGATCTCTTGTCAGTTCCATAGCCTCACCGACTTCCAAACCTCTCTTCCCCACACACTCATCCACCATCTCTCTCCACCTTCTCCTTGGCCTACCTCGCCTCCTCCCTCCTTCAGATTCACTCAAATATACCTTTATCCATTTTCTCCATATGATCATACCACCTCAGTACACTCTCCTCGATTCTGGTGTCCACTGACTTTCTCACTCCTGTACCACTGTAATATTTCGTTAGTGTGATCAGAAAGGCTTGGTGTTGTGGTGTAAGGGAGTTTATTTACAGCTATCTATTTACAGATGCGCTCCTCAGTACAGCTTCTCGCAGACTGATTGCATGTGTTGAAGCGAGGCGTGAGAAGGCGGGCTAGGTCATCATTTTTAAGATCTATCAGTGGGGATACACCCCAGCAAACATTGAAATGACAGGCCAGCACTGGCATATAACGGGACTAAGGGAAAACGGCAACCATGTATTGGATAGACTCCTGCCCATAATACTCTGTTTATATCGGGCCAGTTGATGTAAAACTTGTGTTGGGCCGATATATACATAA
>JAGKTI010005629.1:24855-44071 GCA_018397915.1 Birgus latro | reverse complement strand
AGTGGAAATACAGACAGAGAATGAAAGTTCCAAAGCTGACCTGTTGCGTATATGAAGGACTGGGATTAACAGTTAATTCCTGCATTACAGAGCTGGACAGAAAAGGGATGAGAGACTGCTGCTAGATGGGTGCTACATGCCCACTGTAGCAGTGGAGAGATGCAAGCAAACAGTTCAGAGGAGCAATGACCACCGAGGGAGCAAAGAAAAGAGATAAAGATGCAAAAGTGTGATGAAGAGACAGAGGTTGAAGGAAGTCGGTAAGAGGAGGAGAGTAAATGAGACGAGATGCCTTTGACTCCACCTTGTTGAGAAGAGCTGCATGTGGGGAGCCTCCCCACACAGAGTTATACTCTACACATGGGCAAATAAAACCCCTGTATAAAGTCAACAACTTTGTAGGGGAAAAGAAGGCACAGAGTGGTCTCCACCACCTGGAATTAACTCCAATAGTAGGGCCTCATCTTTGAATCCCTCCAAGCCATCAGAAACCTCAGACAGTGTACCATCATTGTTGGCAAAAACAAGCTCAGGGGTTTGATAATTAAGAGTTTTGGGCCGAAAAATGGGTGGTAACAGCAGGAGTGCATACTTTAATTTTGCAGTGATAACGAAACCCAGTTACCATATAAAAATGAGATATTACTCACAGATGTGGTTCACTGGGGGAGTTGAGGTCCATGACTGCATACAGTACTGGAGCCTGGTGTTGGCAGGTATCCTGTGTTGGTCATATGTGTGAAAGCAATCACACTCTTCAATGACACTGCACACCCACCTCTATCATAGTACCGGTGTACCGTAATCTGAAATGAATAGCTACTGTAGCCACAAATAAAAACATTACATCATAAAACAAAGTATCTGCAAAGTAAAGTCCAATTTTAAATTGTGATATTAAGGGAGGACCTCTACTGTGGATAAATCAATTCATTCATCCATTCATACATTATTAATCACTAGTGCTTGCCTGCAAAAAATTTGCAGGATTAACTAATGGCCTTTCCATCACAAAATGCTTGCAAATGCTATTACTGTATCTGTTTTCATCCCGTCTCTGAGCCCAAAATAACCGAACCGGACCAAAAAGCTGAAAAAAAAAAAATATTTCACAAAAAATTTTGTTTGAAATTTTTATGACACTCCCTGGATTAACTCCGTCCTAAAATGGGACAACTGATTTTCACATACTTTTGCGACAGGATTTCCAACAATTTCGCGCTATAATGTCGTGCGTGACTGCCAAATTTATTTATTTTTTTTCTGACACTCTTACCCCAACCTAATGCAAACAACTGGGTCGATATCTATTACTGCTTGTGTGAAAGAAATTAACATATGCACAGACAGACACACATACTCAGCTTGACTTTATTATTTTGATTCACCTTTCCACCTGGAATACAAAGACTTGGAGCTAGATTATTTAATCCTGTTATCAAAAGATACCCATTCACTAGCCAAGCAGCACCGTCAACCTATATATATATATATATATATATAATTTTTTTAATGAAAGGAAGATGGAACCAAAGGCCAGAAGCATTCAACCCCAATCACCCCTAAGATTTAACCTTTTTTCTCCAATGATGTATTCCATATTTTGCTCGTAAATGCTGAACTGTAATAATTGAATAACTGCAGGATATTAACTAGCCATAAAGAAGTGCTATGGTGATCTGCCGACCGAAGTTGTCCTGATGCTGTCCACCATCCTCCTTTTTTGGGGGTCAGGGAGGGGACTGTGGGACCCTTCTATAACCAAGCAGATCCATATCGGGGTAATAACAGTGCAACCACATGAAGGTGTCCCTCTCCAGCACCAAAAATATAAATACAACCAGTTATGGACTGAAGCTCACCTACCTAGTTTAAGCCTTAAACTTGTATCATCAACTTCTCACAAATCACAAGAAAATACAAAGGTAACCAAACACCAGTATTGTCCCCAGAACTCCTACAATAGGTATAAGTACTCACACCAGTTTTAAATGTATAAAAATAGGGAAAAAAGGGTCAGTAAATAAGGGACGTCTTACCTGTAACATGACGCTGGGGAAGATACGAAGAAAATTTGAGGTTACCGAGTTTAATGAAATGCACAATCATTTAATTATAACTTGTCAGGAATGATTTATTGCTGTATTTATTCATGATTATTTTTTCGTCTTTTCAGGTAACTCTTTATATTAACGATATGTGTAAGGGTGGATTTACATTAAGAGAAACAACGCGAACATTGCCGAGCGAGCAGTCACAAACGTCCTCCTTTATGACCGCACATGCTCCTGTAAGCATTCGTTCTTGTTCTGGGACCTTTCATAGATGAAGGCTTCAGTATTTCCACTACAATCGCTTACATATCATACTGTTAAGGGAAGAAAGCTGCATGTGCTGGAATTATTCTCCTAAGTGATGTATGTACTGACGCTCACTCGAACATTCATCCAAACTCGTTCAGGTTTGATTATTCACGTTAGACTGGATGCCCATACCCACTCACAGAACAATCTTGGACGAGCCTAATGAGCCTGTGACCCCAGCTCTAGATCACTCATACTGAATCTTACTGTCGTGTGGTCATTGTGATCGAGGTGTTTTGCTTAATAAAATCACAATACTCAAACTTGTTTCTGAGATTTCCACTATTTGTCCAGTTTCTTTTCAAACTCTGATATAGCGTTCACCACCGCATCTGGACGAGTGTTCCAATCATCCTACTGCAGAATTCAATTTCCCTATATCTGGTATTGACCTCTGTGTGTAAATTTTCCTATGTTCTCGCGCGGGGAGCGAGGTGGCCTGTGAGTTGAGATAGCGAGGTCGAGAGTACGCGCCGCTCCCGGGTAGCTTCCTTTGCTGGGAGGGGTAACGCTCTCCTGTAACTCTGCAGGGCTATATGATCGAGCTTGGTCTAGCTCGGGGGAATAATCCCTTATGTCCTCGCGCTGTAGAGTCTGACCTTTTGAAGAGTCCCTTGCGCACAGATAAGTCATAGATACCTTTCACACTCCTGAAAGTTTTAATCGTATCGCCTCTCGGTGTTCAATAAGCTAATGTAGGAAGTTCCAACTTTTTCAGTCTTTTTTGATATGGTAGATCCTTGAGTGTAGGTACTAGTATTGTTGTCCCCTTTTGTTCCCCCTCCACTGCCACCATATCGTTTTTATTAACCTGACATCGTATTTGATCAACATATTTGTGGCCAAATCAATGTCATATACAGTGTGCCTTGAATATTTACTTGTCCATCATCATGAATGTCCTCCTGATTGTCTGAACCATCCTATTGGCCTGTTAATTTTTTCTTCCGTGTTCTGGGAACTTGATGATCAAACACCACACCCAGATCTTTCCCTGCGACAATCTCGTTTAACTTTTCGTTCAGAACATCTCTTTTTCCACACTCGATTTTCCAATCCTCATGACATTCCATTTCTTAGGGTGGAATCGTAACAGTTACTTTTCATATTCTCAAGATCCTCCTGTCGTTTAGCACAGTCTTCCTTCTCACTGATTTTCCAAAACGGTTTAGTGTCGTCCGCATTTAGATATATCTCACTATTTCGTACGGAGTCTGGTAGATCATTTATACAGACAACAAACAGCAATGGTCAAAGCACTCCACCGATCACATCCCTCCAGTCCAATTTTTCACCACTGTCCACCACCCACCGCTTCCTCTTGGTGGTGTTCGTTCGCCAAGTGTAAATCCACTCTGACAGGCTACCTACTGATATCTTTTAGCTACATTTCACTGGCCATCACCCACTTACACCCACCCACGTCTACTGTTTCTACACTCTCACTGCTGGTGTGTGTGTGTGTGTGTGTGTGTGTGTGCTTTTAACCCTATGAATCAGAATCATGCCTTAGTTTTTCATTTAAACAACATTCACCATTATATACATGTCTTAAAATTTAACGCCTTCAATACGATGAGGCCTATTTACAGATTAATCCTGGAACCTCTTGACGATGTTGTGTAATTTAATAAAGATCTATTCCTGCACGGATTTATTAAAGCTGTATCAAACCCCTGCAACTGCAAAAACATCTAAGCTCAAGGGAGTGGAAAGATTAACTGAGCACTGACCCTAATTGAAATGTCACAAATAATAATAATAATAATAATAATAATAATAATAATAATAATAATAATAATAATAATTTAGATATCAAAAAGTGGGGCGCTTATGTATTTATTGTCTGACTCTGCATCCTGTAAGGGGTGACGTCAGCTAAAGGATATCCGAAGTTTCTGTCCCTATTCAGTAACGACCCATTTTCTCGTACGTACTACTGAACCTTATTTCTCCATCTCGTTCTTGGTCTTCTCGAAACCCTTTCACTCTCATAACGTAAACACACCCACCCACACCTATCCATACCCACCTGCACCCATCTATACCTACTCATGACCACTTACACCGACGAACACACAACACGTCTACCTAGAAGACCCCAGCCCACACTCCCCAGCTACATCCACTGCAATTTATATCCACCCACACCCACGTACACGCACCTATGCTCAATTATTCCGGCCTACATCCATCCACACCTACCCCTACTTATTCACCCGACACTCCCACACTCATCTATGCCCGCCTAAACCCACTCACACCCATCTACATCCAACGAAACCAACCTAAACCCACCCAACACCTGCCTGCACTCACCCAAATACCCTGAATATTGCTTAATTTAAATGACACAGGCACACTGGCACACCACAATGATCAGTTACCTTATTTTATCCTCCCGAAGCACCTTGAAATGCCGGATATTTCCCACTGAAAAAATAAGATCCGGCGAAAGGTCGGCCTGGGCAGCCATGTTGTTGCTGTGATGGGGGACCAAAGGGGAAAGGACGGGGAGGCAGGGGAAGCCACACAATCAGTGGTCTTGACAAGATAAATATTTCGCGACATTTTTATTTTGGTGACTTGCTCATAGGCAGTGTCTACACAGAGCCTCGGAGTTTATAGCATCAACAGGCTAATTATTGTGATAATTAAGCGACTGATATGGGTATATAAAGCCGACTAAATCATTAGTTCCAGCAAACTGAGTGAGACTTCTCATATCTCCAAGTTACATGTCTTACAGTTCCACCACAACCCGTCAGGTGTTCGGGTCTCGCCAGCCCATGTCATAAAAAAAGACTAGTAACTGAATTTAAATATTAAGCTTAAAGAATGCTGTTCTGAGCTTTAGGAAAAATAACATGTGCTACCACGAAAGATATTTTAGCCATGGGAAGTGCCATGCATGATGTTTTCATGGTAAGAGAAGTTTTCATTGCCAATCTAGTAACCTTACCATTATGACGTCATATCACCGCCTCGTACCCACCACAGTGGGTCAGTGGATATTCACCGGATTTTCGTCAGTCATTTACTTAACGAAATGTATCCAAGACCCCGTTGTCATTATTATGATTTTACGTCACAAGCAACACATACAGTCACATCACTGGGAAGAATTAAGGCTGGTATGAAGGTATGGAGGCGGCGTTAAATAATAGTTCTGTCAAATTACAGTCGCTCCTCTCTGTATCAAAAGTGGGGCGTCTTACCAGCCTATGAAATTCGACTGGATAGTGTGGTTCGAACATTGCTTAGCAGTGTTCGAATGAGTAATATCTAGTTGGTTATATATCAATGTCTGTTATAGCCAATATTTACGAGGATTTTTTTTTAAATATTTGTTTTGATTTTTTTATTTATTCCAGTATCATTATCGAAGGTCAGCACCAGCTGTTTTACTTTGTTTATTCA
This sequence comes from Birgus latro, assembly GCA_018397915.1. Classification (NCBI taxonomy): domain Eukaryota; kingdom Metazoa; phylum Arthropoda; class Malacostraca; order Decapoda; family Coenobitidae; genus Birgus; species Birgus latro. The sequence continues at coordinate 38,288 of JAGKTI010005629.1, read as the reverse complement.
TGAATACGTCTTTAGGTAACGAAGCAGTCGAGTCTTTATCGACTCCTTTGCTACGCTTCTCCTCCAACAAGGATGCCACATCTTGGGTCACAGGAAGATGATAAAATATCAATTTGCAGGCCTACAAGAAATGTTTATAAAGATAAATCTACAGTAATCGTACTTGACAAAAATAGTCTGAAAATACAAGAGATGTCGGGTATTGTGTATTTTTAAAAAGTATCGTTAGAAGTGCTTTTAATGCTGGATAAGTCTGTCACCTGGCAACATTGAACTTCATTATTTTCTGCCTCTGATAAATATAACAAACTTTAATAACCACATCTAACTGTTGTAATGACCAAAATAACAAGGTGTCCAGACGGCCAAACCAAAGAATCGTGGCCAGAGTTAATAAATAAATCAAAACCGTCATTTGTGTCCCGACAACCACACCTGAGGCTCCCCAGCACCTTCACAAACACCACCTCAGAGACGTTTTATTACACCTCTATCATCACGATTTTATCCAAGTTATTGATGCATTTTAAGGCGTTCAGAGAGGATGAAATAAATGAACTGATCATTGTGGTGTGCCAGTGTGTCTGTTATTTAAAAGTACGAATAAGTAATAATTAATTGGTGTGGATGGGTGTAGACGTGGGGGTGTAAATAGGTGTAGGTGGGTTTGGGTGGGGCTAGCTGAGTGTGAGTGAGTGTGTGGATGGATGTAGGAAGTGTATGTGTATATGTAGGCTGGTATAGGTGGGTGAGGGTGGATGTAGGTGGGCAGGGTAGAGGGTGCGTGGGTTTGAGGCTTTTGGGTGCGTACAGGTTGGAGTTGAGGTGATGTATGCGTGGGTAGATGTAGCGGGATCTGGATGGCTGTAAGTGGGTGTTGGTGGATGTATGTAGGTGGATGTGGATGGGTGTGGGCGGATGTAGGTGTATGTGAGTAGATGTAGGGTGGATGTAGTAGGTGTAGGTAGGTGTGAGGGGGTGTATATTGGTGGGGCTGGTTATAGGTAGGTGTGGATGGCTGTAGATGGGTTATATCTATGTCCAGTTGTACGTAGGTCAACTTCATCTTTAATAATTTCCTAGATAAGAGATTTGGTGTTGTGCGTCACCTCCCTGATACATGTCTGATAGTGGTCTCATTAACACTGAGGCATATAGGACTCACTAAGCTCAGTAAAATCATCTGGAATAACATACTAAACTCTCTTCACTTTATCTTGACCTAAAACTGCCATCTCTCCAACTTGAATGTGGAGCTGTAATAGTAAATTATCACCTGAATATGATGTTAGTCACAAAGAAGTGCAATGGAAAGGATACAGCGCCGCAGCAGTCTTCCCCCCCCCCCCCCGCCACTGAACTACGTGAAATAAGCTACAGAAGGACGAAAATCTGGGCCAAGTTATGGTGAAATGGGTATAGGACTATTTCAACCATGAGCGGGTTAATGCTGCTGTAGAAAGCGAAACGGTTAATGAAGGGTATATCAAAGTATCCCACTTTCAGTATTCTCACCTAAGACAAAAAATAAATTTAAATAAAAAATAGAAATAAAACACAACAGAAAGTCGCAAGAATTATAACAAGGCAGACGTAATGGGGCTGAAGTGTGGAATGCTCACAGCCAGGAGTCGACAATCCTCTGCCAATCATTGTGTTCTACCATCCACATTTCCTTAATCCGTCCCAAACGACAATTTCTCCTTCTCATACTCTTCTGCTCCGTGCTTGTTATTGCCATCACAAATAATTAGTTCAAATAATGTGTTTCATTGTCCTAGTGCGTCTTACTTTTGTTCATGACGGTATACAGAAGCCACAGTATAGACATTGCTCATGGCTCTACAGAGAAGGCAAAAGGACTAACGAAGGTACGTGTTTGTGATAAAAAGACAAAAACTTGGCACATTCGCCTCTGAATGTGACCTGCCTAGATGCACAGTGGTTGGGATCGGTGTTTTGAAGGCTTTGGTAACTCCTGCGTGATGATGGTTATCTAGAATACTTTCACTGAGAGAGAGAGAGATAGAGAGAGAGAGAGAATATTAACGTTTGGTGTTAGCTGAAGTAAAATACTGGAGAAGACGGGACCATAGAAAGGTAATACTGACATGGTTTGTATTAGCAGCATACCAGAGAATACTAAGATGTAACGTGCAGAATGAATCGCTGAGGAGGGGGTGTGAAGAAATCTCCAAAGCCAAAAAGAATACGTCCATATTCACATCGACATAAAACTAAAACGAAGATACATTATTTAAAACTTCCCTACTTGAAGAGATATGGTCGTGTTACCTTCATTTACCTGCATATATCCTTTAGTCCAGTGGCACAGGACGCCAATACTGCTGGTCTACAACCTTTCCATTGCACTTCTTCGAGACTAACACCATATTGAAGGATTAATTTCTTGTCATAGCTCAGCACTGAAGTTGGAGGTATGGTAGTTGTACGACCAGTTTGTGTAAACAGAGTACGAGCATAATGTTTAAAAATTGTTTTTTCTTTTCCCCCTCCCCCATGCCGGGGTGTTGGTGTTCCCAGCGGGTTACCAACGACGATTTAAGGCGATACCGGGAGAGACCCTCAGTGAGTTATTGATTTTAGCGCTACGTCTTCCGTTTGTATGGAAATCGTGCACTGTTAGGTAACGCGAATGTTGCTTCATAATTTTGCTATAGAGTAATTTTTACAATTTTGCAGGTAATGCGTATATTCTCTGAACCTAAGGCAAAAAGTGGGTTGATCCTGTTCATAAGAGTTTTATTACTATTGGATGTTAAGCATCAGATGGTGTGTTGTGTTCTGTGCTTGACTTGTTGAGTAGAAGATATCTGGATGTACTCTGGTTGAGATACATTTTTCTTTTACAAGATCTCATGAAATGTATAATATGTTGATGCTTAAAAATTACTGTCTGATATTTTCTCGTGTTGATTCTTCTCGCTTACTTTGATCCACTCATTTTTGTGTGTCTTGAGCAGTGAACAAAACACACATTTTGCTTCTTTTTTTTTTTTTCAGTAGTTTTAAATAGGGGCTACCGACTAAGGTCAGCAGGGAAAAAAAAAATCAAAACCTCTGCTGTGTTAAGAGTTAACGTGAAACACTGGTAAAGTAGTACATTTGAAACCCTATCGGAAGGGCTACTCATAAAGTTAAAGAAAAAATTTAGTGGATTATTTTCTATTAGTGCCTGGAATATATTGAGTTTGTGGTGTTCCATAAAATTACGAAGATGGAGTCCAGATTAGACAGGTGTCCAGTCAAATACAAAAATCTGTTCGCCTTTTCTGGCTCTTTCTCTCATTACTGGATTCACAGATGCTTGAATAATACACAGTGGTCAAAGGTGTATATTATCAGCAACAGATGGGTGATAATATGCACCTCAGTCCAGGACATTACTAGTATATTCAAGCGTCCACGGATCAAAGGATGGGTGAGACACGGGATTTGAGCGGTCCTTCGTATATGACTGTTTTTGTATTTAAGCTTGTATTCCTTATATCAGGGGGTTCTTTGACGTCCTCACTAACACAGGTAGGCGGTTGCAGATAACAAAAAAAAAAAAAAAAAATGGTGTTAGATTTTTTTCCCAGACGATTTTGCTCGCTTACGAGAGACTTTCGAGCTGGAGGTACTGACTCTAGTCTTCTTTCACTCTCGAAACACTAAAGATCTTTCCCAGGTTGAAATAAATCGTCTGATGGTAGCAAGAATTATTTAGATACGTTATCGAGCTGAAAGGATTAATGTGTTCGATCTTCGGCATAAACTTAATCATCCGTTCCCTGACGTCCATCAATTCGCCTGCGAACCACACATCTTCACACACCATCATTTTGGCACTAATACCCACCGTCTATATTGAATTCATTTTCGGCTATCTCATGCAGGACTGGTGTAATATTAGCTGGGGTGTTTTTATGACGAGTCGGTGGGTCTTGTGAAGAGCAGAAAAAATTTTATAACGAAATTAAAATCAAGAAACTTTTCCCTGGCCCAGTTAGGATCGAAAAAGCAGACGAATTTTCTAATGACGCCTAAACTCTTTACACTTCAGCTTGTCCTAAAATTGCCATCTCTCCATCTAGAAGGCTTTGGAAGAAAAAAGGTGAACACTAGAATATGGTACTAGTTACGAAAAAGTGCTATGGTGAGGATGTACAGCCGCACCGTTCTCTTTTTCTGCCGCTGAGCTATGTCAAACAAGAAGAAGATGAAGGGGAAGCGAAAAGGACGAAAATCTTGGACAGGCTAGGGTAAAAGGACCATCATCTGGGTGCTGGAGAGGAACGCCATCACATATAGTGGCACCGTATGACTGGGCGATCCCGCTGTCAGGTTCTACAAACGTCCCTCCTCTCCGTCCCTATCTCCCTAAAAGCGTGGTGGGTCGAGGGAGAACAGTTTCAGCCTGCAGTCCACCGAGTTTACGTCCACATGAGCCTGGGGTTGGAACTGCTGTTTAAGTTAAGGTGTAGAATATTCCTACGTCTTTGGTTCTTCCCTTAAAAACAAATTCTATACCTTTTTCACCTTCACTTGGTCCAGATTTTCGTCCTTTTACTTCTTTCACTTAGCTCAGTGGCAGAAAAGACAATACTGCGGCTCTGCACCCTTTCCATGGCACTTTTTCGTGACTAGCACCATATTCCAGCGTTAATCTGTTATACAACTGGGCATTCAGGCTGGAGGGATGGCAATTTCAAATCAAGTTAGAGTAAAAAAAAAAAGTATATTCATGATGTGGAAATTATTGTAACTGTGAATCTCTCTCTCTCTCTCTCTCTCTCTCTCTCTCTCTCCCTCGGATAATAATAGGAAGTGTTGTGTATCTCAGTACCATAACAAAGTTCAGATTTCAAGATGGTTGTATTATATAGCCAGAATATCACAGGCAGTGGCCTCGACGTGTTGTTTAAAAATGCAAAATGTTGTGATTCAAAACTGTTCAGCTTCGTGATGATGTTCATAACTGCGGAGTGGCTAAAGAACGATAAAAAACCATTGGTTGTGCAAACTGGAAAATGGGTGTGAAGCGCCCGTGTATTTTGACATCAGTATTTATAATTCTTTCACCCTAACTTGGTCCATATTCCCCCTTCCCCCCATTTCTATGTCTTATTTCCCGCAAGTCAGCAACAGAAGAAAATACTACTGCTCCATAAGCTTTCCATTCGAATTAGTAAAATACTGCAGTGTTAAGCTGATTGTACAACCTATCACTCAAGATGGACCGATGGCAAGTTTTAAGCCAAGTTAATATGGAAAAGGTATAGTAACAATTTCTAAGACGCAGTAACAAACTGCCGTATACTTAAAACTAAACTCGGGGAGGTAGACCCTTGAGCCTGTGGCTTAGACAAAAATATGGAGGCTCTGAGTCGCACTCGATACAAAGTGATACGCTTCAACATGTGGAATCCACATTCGTGAGATGACACATTTGTACAATGTTAAATATAAGAATTTCTGGGATAAATGCGTGACATAAGAAAATACTTCATTCTCGATCTCCGGTGCAAATTGTATCATGATTTATAAGAAAGTCAGTCTTCCGGTACCGCCACGCTCACCTTCGCACCATGCCACAACTGTAGCTAAGCATGTGGTTGACTTGAGAAATCTACACGTGAAGCGCTTCGACTGCACACATGTGGAAGGCCAAAATTTCTATTTATGACCATAAATGTCGTATACCTAAAAAAAAAAAAAATGTGCACTCCACGTCACCTGATATGCTTAAATAAATTGTAGAAATCACATTTGTGGAATTGCACATTTGTGCGATTTTTGACTGCTAAAAGTACCAAGAAAAAATGTGAAATAAAAGAATCCTCCACAGTCGTTTTCAGCTACAATATAATGATATAAAACCAGTCTTCTTGTATCTTACCCTATGCCACAACTGTAACTACATACGGACAACTTGCGGACTCCACTTGTGGAGTGCGCCGGTCGCACAAATGCAGAATGCCACAATAATTATTTAAACATACCACTATAATGATGGTCCACAATTTGTTCGTTTGATTAGTTACAAGTGTGGCAGGGTGAGATTAGTGAGTGTGACGGTACAAGAAGAATGGTTTTATAGTACATCATTATATCATTTGTATGTGAAAACGATTACGAAGAACATTATTAGGCTTCATGTATCTCCCAGTAATTTTGCCAGTCGAAGATAGCACAAATGTGGCACCCCACAGATGTATATTCCTGTTTGTTTAAATATACCATTTAACGCGGAGAACGACTCACGGTCTGCACATTTTTTCTAGGCATACGACCTTAGTTTCATACGGAGACAACCACAGTCGTCTGATCAAAGCTCATAGGAGTAGAAGGAAATGAGAGCACCTAAAAATCCACTACACACACACACACACACGTACAAAAGTAGAGGGCGTTGTAACATTGTCGCCTCTCCTGCTGTTTACATTCTCGGGTGTGAGTTGTTGTGACGTGTGCGATGACCGTGCCGGATATAAAGTCCCTCAGCCTCCGACCAGAGCTTCAGATCCCTCACCCGGGCCTCACACCTTCACTTAAGCCCCCCCACACACCCACACCACCACCATCACCGACATGAGACTCACCGCCTGTGCTCTTCTCTTGGCCATCATCACTCTCGCACTACGAGTATCACCACCTCATCTTACAGTACCTGATTCAATCGTCTGGCTTAGCTCCTCCACTCAAAAGATCTTCCTTGAATTTCAACTTCCGAGAAAACGTTGGGATGAAAGGGCTTGGAACAATCTCCCTTAACACTATTAGCAACGTGAACATACTATTATTTTAGCGTGTTTCAGTTTATGGTGGATATTGAACTTAGGCTCACGTTGAAGGAAATGGACAGTCTCAGTGAATATATACGACTACGAGTATGTTCCCTGTTTTGCGTAATAGATAGCCTTCGGTAGCTCCCAGCTTCGAGAACCGTGCAACCCTTTCCCTGAGTATTTGCCAGACGTATTGACATTCACAGCTACAGTCGCGACCACATCCACAAGCCCCGATACTTGAATCAAATAGTCTGAAGGAGGCAAGAGTAAGATGAAAAAGGTGTCATTTTTTACGTATTCACTGCAGTGTGTGTGTGTTTTTTTTTTTACATATTTATTGAATATTCATCATAGCACTGACTATTTGAAGAGTTTTTATTCCTCCTCAGCTGAATAATATAGTTTGACGGCAGCGCAAAGAAATATAAGAATAAGAAATCTAATTGAAATATTTTACTAACCTGTCCTAAACCAACCCAACCCATGCAACCTAACCTATTCCACTGCCCTACCCTACCCCAACCTACTCAAACCAAACCAAACCAAACTTCTCTAACCACCTAACCTAACCTAATCTACTCTGTCTTACTCTAACCAACCCATCCCAGCCCAACCTAACACAACCCAACCTAACGCAACCCAACCCAACCCAACCCTGAACTCACCTCTGGGCATAACAGGGAGTCTCCGGTCGGGGCAGACTTCCCAGGCCGTGCTGCCTTTTCCCGGAGTGCCTGGCGTACTACATCGACTCCCACCTCGAGGATAAGCACACCGACAAGCGTGAGCAGTGACCAGGGTTCGTGTTCTTGTCGGCTATGGAAGCACCCACACACCTCCTCCTTGGCGATTCATTTTGTATATAACTCATTAATTTCTTGTGTTTTACTTATGCTGATACAGGTTACATAAATAGCATCGAAGAACTTATGAACGTACCATAAACACTTAAGCCTGTAAAAGGTTCTAGGGAGTTCCTTAATGAGCCATATGCATCACTAGTTCTTTCACCTTAACTTGGTTCAGATTTTCGTCCTTTTGCAGCTTTTTTCACGTAGCTCAGCGGCGGAGTAAGACAGTACTGTGGCCCTACATCCTTTCCGTAGCAATTCTTGGTAACCAGTAGTAATGTGTCGTCAGGATGGAGAGATGGCAAGTTTAGGCGGAGGTATGGTAAACAGAATAATGCAATCAGTAATTAATTGCCTTTAACTATAGAGTGCTTAATCCTTCACTCCGATGACTTCTTTTTTCACATAATTTTTGCTTCCACGTGCGTTTTGTTCATCTCTGAAAATGCTGTATGAATGGAGAGGTGAGATATAGCCTTCATTAGCCCCTTCACTACGAAAGGTTCCCCTAAAGTTGAACAAATCGTCTGGCAGTAGGAAGATAAGAATAGACAATACGTCGTTGGATTGAAGGGGCTGAAGTAGATGTAGCAATAGTCAATAAATACTTACCTCTATTAAAATAATGGTAAAAGCTGTAGTAGTACAGTAGCAGTAGTAGATCATCCCCGGTCTGTATGGTCGAGCAGACCCATCAACCGCAGGCAAACAATCACTTATGCAGGGCTGGCCCATGCAGTGAACCGATGTTCCCTTGCGGTGGCCGCGCCTCACTGTGCTGACCACTTTAAAAACTTGGCCTACAATTACCACCTCTTTATCCTGAATGCTGAGCTGCAACAAGAAATTTTAACACCATATGGTGATACTTACGAAGTGCACTGGATGGGATGTAGAGGCTTTAAGTACGGGAAATATGTTGCAAATGGACGAAAATTCCGCCAGGTTAAAGCATCCGAACTACAGTGAACAGTAAATTAAACTTTTATCTTAACAATAGTTTAAATCGAATAAGTTAGTTTCTTACGTGGACGTTATTGTTACTATGAACATAAAAACTGAAACGAATCAGCAGTTCGAGAAAGGAATCAGGTTCCTGTAACCATCAGCATAACAATTATCCTCTCGACTCAGATGACGTACTTTATCTCTGCTATCTCCAGACGATTTATGGGCCTAGGAGAGCCTTTATGGACCGGAGTGGCTTCATTTATTCTTGCGGTACGTGAGAACTCATCCTAAGTTAGATGAAGTTATATGACAGCAATAGGAGTAGTAGTGGTAGCAGGAGTAGAAGTGGCGGTGGTGGTGGTAGTAGTAGTAGTAGTAACCCCAGTTTCATCTGAATGTCAACCCAGTGGACTGCAGGTTGAAGCTACCCTTCTCTCGCAGTCCACCATCCTCCTTCTGGTGAGAGAGGGAGGGATGTGAGGGATGTTTGCATGACCAGGCAACGTAGCCACCCGGTCATATCGGTGCCACCACTTGAAGGCGTCCCGCTCCAGCACCGCACCAAGAGTAAGAAGTATTACGTCATCGGACTGAAAGGGTTTAAGACTCTACATGAATTAGTCAAGCATCCCCTGCAGGCCTCGCCATGACCCTGTTTCTTCGGCTTCTCTGACGCTGTTTTGAATTCCCTGACCTTATTATGACCCTGTTTCCAAGTCTTAATGTCACCATTTTGAATTCCCTAACCTTACATAATATGACCCTGATTCCCTGGTTCCTTTGACCTCGTTTTGAATTCCCTGACCTGAGGCGATATGACCCTATTTCTCTGTCGTGATACCCTGTTTTGAATTCCCTGGCCTTACTATGACCCTGTTTCCTTGGCTTATCTGACCCTGTTTTGAACCCCGTGACCTCACGTAATATGACCCTGTTTCCCTGGCTTCTCTGACCGTCCGTCCTTGCAGGCCAGCAAAGCAGTCTCGTCCGAGGCGGTCTCGTACGTGGGTGGGTGAGGATGCTGAGTGCCACACGGACAAGGACTGCAACGGCTGCCTCGAGTGCTGCTCAAACGACTACCCTCCCAAGGTGTGCTCCGTGCCTCGCCCCGTTGCCGTGTGCTGTCAGTGGCCTTAACTTAATGTCTCTACTGCCACTACCACCATCCTCACGGGCATCCACCACTGCCTGTAGCTGTCCAGGCCTCAGAATCTGCGTCATGTACGGGTGAATTATGAGGACCATTTTTGGACGTAATATCATTAGTAATTTTAGCCCCGTAACGGACGATGATGCATATTGATATAGGCTTTCTTACCCATAATTAGCCCAAGCATAACCTTCCAAAGTCCCTCACACATCTGTATATCTATTTATCAATCAATCTATCGATATAAACACACACACACACACACACACACACACACACACACACACAGATTAACGAGCTGCATTCGGCTCTGTAGCTCACCATGTGCGTCTGGCCAGTCAACACAGGTTTACGTTCCTGTCGTCCAACCAGTGTTCATAAATGTTCAGGGCACCTGTCAATGAACTAGTGTTTTTCAGAGATGCCTCATTTCCTGTATACTGTTGTAGGTTTGTAGCCTTATGAAAATTACATCTGATCTAAGGTTGCAGTATAAAAATTGGGTATACTGTACAATCAAGTCTGCATCTAGTGTTTGTGACTATTTACAGTGAATCCAGTTTGTGCAATAATTATAAGAATTTTGGATTATATCAGTTCAGTATTCGTATATGATGTGGTGAGAAAAGCTTTCTGTTTCTTTTAGCTAGCATTTGTTCCAAACTTGTTTGACCACTCGAGATACATATAATAAAATCCTTCAACATGGTACAGTTGTTGAGAGGGATTTTATAAGTAACAGTAAGGAATGAAGGTGGTAAGCTCCCTGGACTGTGTATGTTGCTCTCCACATACATATATCAACATTTATAAACCTAGACTTGTATAACACTTAGTTTTCTGACTTTGTAAGTATAATTTTTATTTTTTTATGCAAAAGAGAAGGAGCTAAAGGCTAGAAGTCTGCAAAATTGTTCCCTCCAAGGAAAAAGAAAAGCCAGTTTCAAGATCCGTTCATTTCGGGATGCCTGGACTCTGCCTTTAAAAGGCTGAAAGTCAAAGGCAGAAGCAAATACAGACAGAGGGAGACAGTCCTAGATTTGACCTGTTCAATAACGCTTAACTCTGGCATTTGAGAATTGGAGAGAAAAGGGGTGAGTTTGCTGTCAGACGGGTGCGTAGCACCTGTCTTAACAGAAAAGGGATGAAGGGAGATGGTTCAGAATAGCTGTGATCATTGAAATAGCAATAGAAGAGAGATATAGATGCAATAGTGCGGTGATGAGAGAGATTCAAGGGAGTCAGCAAGACGAGAGTTAATGGGACGAAAAGCCTTTGACTCAAACCTGTTGAAAATAGCTGTATATGGGGAACTCCCTCTCCCCACAACACATACACACACACACACGAGAGAGTTATATTCTACACAGGGGCGAATAAACTCTTTGTATAAAGGTAACATCTGAGCGGAGGCAAAGAAGGCACAAAGTCGGCTTAGCACACCTAATATCGGATGTAGAGTTTGCAAGACAGGTAGTATAATCTTTTCATGAAAAATTCCAAGAGAATGGAACCCTAGGAACCAAGTTCGCTAATATGCCACCCGGCACAAAGAGAGGCTCTTTACATGGGACTGCAGGGGTAACATAGCGGGTCGGGTAGTATGTAAATTCTGGAAGAAGCATGTTTCCACTTTTTTGTTTTGAAAGCCACTCACAGGTTTAGCAATTAAACTTTGAAGGTAAATGACTCGCGTAATTTTTACTTGTTTATAACTATTTACGAAAAAAAAAATCTGTTTCCATAAGGAAGTTGCTAAAAGCTTGGATGAATTTTTGAGAAAACGGAAAACACAGCGACAAGGCAAACCATGCACTGAAATCATAGGTCGCCATGTATACGCACGCGGCGAAAGGTGCGAGACGTCATGTTTCAACTAGCATACCAAGTAATGTTGAAGACACGTTAACTTTTATGATTAAAGAAGTGCACGGTGCCTTACGACACCTGTGGTAATACTAAAACGTTTAATACTACAACGTCCTGAGCTAGACGAATTCCAGAGAGGTGATGAAACGCGGGAGGAGGGAATAATACAGAAATAGGCATCCGCAGTCCTAACAACGGACACTGGCATGACCTGGAATCACTGCATTTTTAAGGCACATCCACACAAACAGTGGGCACCTGCAGTGTCTGAGTACGCTTCAGTTCCATCACGTCAGCTCGATATTAATCTACGCATTTTCCATCATTATACTTCAGCGCCATAGGTGACCACTGCTCGTGTAACGGGCCCTTAACCATTCGTAGGAATTTGATGTGTGCTAATACACTGTTGATTCCAAAGGTTTCCAGAGAAATAGAGTATTTTACGGACTTAATACAGCCAATTCTTCAGGCGCAATGATCTAGTTCAAAAGAAATGTGCGACCCTTCTCCTGCCCACCCTCCACACTTCTCCCTTTATCGACTATTTTTCCGTTTCACCACCACCAATTAAAATTTCGGCAGGTTTGCAGGTAAATTACATGATAATGAATAGACATGATAATGAATGAGTTGTCTCCACAGCTTACAAGGTATTAATGAAGGGATATGTGTTATTTTCCCATATGTCCCACAATGATAGACATGTTTGTGTTCACACAGTAAATCAAGAAGCACTCAGAGGACGCAACACCGGCACACACCAACGGGCCAAAGGACCAAATACCTGCCCTGTGACCCTGACTTTCGCCAGACTACTCTGCGTATCTAATTACATCATTCTTACCTAACCCAGAACCCGTCCAAAACTTTGGTTCACTCCAGATAAAAAAATGTTTGAGTTGATTTCGCCCATTGACCTTGAACTTTGACCTTTCCCGGTGGCTTTAAACTCTAGCTCTTTGTTCTCAAATTCGAATGACTTTAGACTTCTTTTAACCTGAACTCTTCCACAAAGTTTAGTCTGTAAAAAAACTAATAAAATTTACCTTACCATGTGATCTTGACCTTTGATTTATTTTTCTGAAAACAACAGGTTACCATCTTGGGTGATCCTCAACTCATCCACCAACTTTTATCCACATCAGAACAAAGCCATTTTAGTTATTTTGTTCACACAGCCACACGAGTCAAGCTTTGATCTTGCCCCGTGACCTTAATGTCTGATTGTTCTTAAAATTGAATCCCTTCGCTCTTCCCTGACCTTACCACTTCCACCAAGTTTGGCCTAAATCAATCAAAAACTGAGATTACCTTGGACTTTGATTCTTTCTTGCAATCTTGACCTTTGATTGTTATTCCCTTTACTCTCACCTTATCTTAACTTCTTCCATGAAGTTTGGTCGAAATCGGATAAAAGAGTTTTAAAGCTGACTTGCCTTGTAACCTACGCTTCAAAAAAAGAAAGAAAGAAAGAAAGAAAGAAAACTCCTTGGCCGTCCCTCAATCCTTCCACCAAGTTTTTCTTTTTTCTTTTTAACAAGCATACTCGTACACACGGATCGAACTCTGACTTCGCATCATGACCTTAACTTTTGTCTCTCCTCAGAAATGAATCGCCTCATTTTTGCCATACGTTCAGCCCATAACTCAAGTTTGGTCAGAAGTGGATAAAAGTTTAAGTTAATTTTGATGGGTGAAGAGTGTGCCTTAGTCATGTGGCCTTGACCAAAAACATTAGGCTTATTCTCCGGCTAACCCTCAACCCTTCCACCAACACTAGTTAAAATTTGATTAAAACTGAATGACTAAAATACC
>JAGKTI010005629.1:0-19902 GCA_018397915.1 Birgus latro | reverse complement strand
TGAGCTATTGTAAATTTTAAATCGTCAATTACGAAGTAGTTCACTTTAGTCTTACAATTATTTGACGAAGCTACATGTGTATTACTATTTTTAAAATGAAATACTCCTTCTCCCAACATAGTTTTCTGTTTCATTTACCTACTGTGTTATGTGATAAATTATTCTATGGCCTAAGAGTGATAACCAATCCTGTTATAAGATGCAATCCAACACACTGTAGAAATTATAAGTATTGTATAAGACCTACACCCGTAATGTGAGATGCAAACAGATACTAGGCCAAAGCTAAAATTAATAAACAGCTAAGGACATCAGCAGAATTCGTACTACGGCCTTTTCAACAAACCTTGTTATATATAATACATCTCGGTATTTAAGGTGTTGTATTCCATCAATCACCAAACTCTGAATGTACTGTACACTGGTATTGTGGACATGCAGTGTTCAGATGTGTTTTTGTTCAACCAGTAATAATTGTTTCTTGACTATATGTAACCCCTCCTGGGGGAGGGGGGAATGATACTTGAGTGTATAGAGTGGTTCTAGTCTCTTTAGTGGGGCTCACGCTTAGTCTTACAATAAACGGTACTACTACTACTACTACTACTTAATAATAATAAAGTATAAAAAAAAGATAAAGATAACATCCAAAAGCTGCATTTACCTGGTCAACAGCTTTAATGGACACCATATTACAATTATCATAAGCAAATAATTGAATGACTTGGCTCAATTTCGTATGCTAATATAATTAAACTCAAAGTGAAACCTTTTGTACCACAAAGAAAGCAAGACTCGAGTGCAAACTATGTTAAATTGGTACATCATGATAATTCATATGCTTGACCACATAAATTTCAAAACCCCAACAGTACTTTCTTACGTTTGTCATGGTGCTCAAACGAAAACCTGACCTAAAACAGCCGTGAAACACTGTTCCACTCTTAACCAAATTTCAGCCAGGTTCCCTTTTAGCCTACTTCATCTTCAACCCATAATTTTCCAGTACTGTCAAACCGGCATACTCTTACGAGGAAACTTACTGTAGATGCTGTGGTATAAAATAACACGTGCCCTTTTCCTTGTGAATAACGAAGAAATAAATTTATGAAAATATTAATAATGTGATTAAGTTTGAAATCAACATAAACAAGCTATAGAAAAAAAATGTGGTACAGTATTTAAGATTTCTTGCAGGAAAAAATGTGAAAGAGAATTGGTTATGTATAGCCTAACTGTAACGAAACCGATACAGTGTCGGACACTGTGGACACCGTCCATCATCCCATTCCCACGGCTCAGCTGAGTAGCGCGGTTGAAATCCATCCCTAACCTCACACCGAGTTATAATCTGGATGACATAGGACCCATCGTAATACTCTTCCTTAGCGGTTTACGAGTATTTTGCATTTGCTCCTTCTGTTTTAATACAAACACCGTAAGTATCAGTAACATTAATCTCAAGGCACACATTTGTCGCTCAACTGTGATCCAGTGGTCCGCTCAGCTTCAACAGAGGTCCGGAGCCGATGAGGGGGCGGCAGTGTATTTCTTTACCGAAAAATTAACTGCCTGGAGGAATGAGTTAGGCTTACGAACTGCCTGTCTCATTTCCAGTGTTTTTACAGTTAACGTAAGGGTTGGAAAGGCGGCAGACGGCAACTAAAGGCACAATGAGGGTTGGGAAGGGAGACTAACTACGAACAGAGGGACGGAGAGGCGGCAGAGAGTAACTACAGGCACACCGAGGGAGAGTTTTAAAAGTCACAGCCCTCAATAGGTGTCGCCTTTAGGAGAAGTTTATAAAGAGGATACTGAAGTGTAGTGTGCAGAAATAATTGCTAAAAAAGAGTTACTACCTAGCCTCCAAAGTCACCTAGAATGTGACCTAGAATGTTACAGTGGTGACTCTCTCTCTCTCTCTCGCTCTCTCTCTCTCTCTCTCTCTCTCTCTCTCTCTCACTCTCTCTCTCTCTCTCAGCGTATTCTTGCTTCCTCTAGGCGATTTATTTCAAATTAGGAAGGACATTTAGTAGAGAAGGGGTTAATCAATACCACATCTTAAACCTTCAGTTGGAAAGCACTCTCCTGATCTGAATAAAACGTTTTATTAACCTGTCCATTCCGTGCCGGGATTTCTACTTCATTTTTGCAATTTTCACACGATTTTGTTAAGTTTTGATGAGATTATAGCAATAGCAGAGTTTAGATAGAGCTTTTGTTAACAGTCTCACTAAAGAGGTCCTTCCTATGTTGAATAAAACTGTCTGAGAGTAGTAACAAAAAATGCAAAAGACGTCCATTGACTGAAGGGGTTAAGTCGCAGTGATACAAACGTTTTCTAAATATATATCAATGGTAAAATCTGCACTAATGTATGGGGCTGAGAGATGGCGGCGGGGGGGAGGGGGGTGAACAAGCGTACGTGGCAGAGATGAGAATATCAGATGAGAGTAATGAGACGGATGTGTGGGGGAGCGAGGATGGACAGGATGAGAAACGAGAGAATCGGAGGGACAGTGAAGGTTGATGAGGTATCCAACAGGGTGCAGGAATGAAGACTAAACTAGAATGGGCACATGATGAGGATGAAGATTATATGTGGAGGAGAGTAATGACGATGGAGGTACAAGGAAGGAGGAAAGGGGGGGAGGCCGAAAAGGATGTGGAAGGTTCGTCTGGAAGATGATTTGAGAGAGAGATAAGGGGCTGACGGGGGAGGAGACGCAAGTCAAGCTGTATGGCGAACATTGGTCAAAAGCATCTACCCCATAAAACTTGGGAAGGGATGGAAGAAGAAGAAGAGGAGGACGAGGAAGAGGAAGGAGGAGGAGGAGGAAGAGGAAGGAGGAGGAGGAGGAAGAAGGAAAGAGGAGGAAGAATAGTGGTGAATAGACAGTGGAGGAGGGAAAATCACTGAGGGGGATGGGAAGGATGGGAGTGGGACGGGGAGGCACAGAGTGGCATGAATAGGAAGAGGGAGGAATGGAAAATGGTTGAGGGGGATGGGGAGGAAGGAAGAGGTGGATGGAGAGGAAGAAAGAAGCAGTAGGTGAGGAAGAAAGAGGGGGTAGGAGAGACAGGGAGGGAGGAGGGGGGAAGGAAAGTCAGTGAGTGGGGTGGGGGTGGTGTAGAGAGCCCCTGAGGGTGTGAAGGCTTTACTCTCATGTCTCTCATGATTTTACTTCCTGGTGGTCTAATGGTAGAACGCTCCAAGTTGAGGGTGAAGACAATGCCTTATGCACAACAATTCAAGTGGCAATTGAAGTTTTTGTATCATTTACATGCTGCCAGGGGCATATATATGCTCTTTACCCTTAAATGTTCTGGACATTAGTAACCTAGATTCCAACCCTCTTATGTCTCAAAAACGGTAACATGAGATTGGCTGTTACCATTTCCTACCATTGTTGGTAACTCCCTTCATTTCCTCTGCTTCCAGATCTAGCTTTCTCACAAATTTATATCTATTTATTTATCCATTGCCAGAGCACCTTAATCTCATACGGGGTGGCCACAAACAAATCTCCTCCATATCCCTCTGTCCCCCACCATTTCACAGCCCTCCTCTCAGCTCACACCCCCATCTCTCATATACCTCACCACTCCATCCCTCCATCTCATCCTTGGTCTCCCCCTCCCTTTCCCCCCCCACCTCACTCACATTCACTCTCCTCATCAGTCTCTCACTCTCTATCCTTTCCATATGGCCAAACCACCTCAGTGTATTTCTCTTAACGCTTTCTGTCACATCCACATCCATACCACAACACTCCTTCACTTCCTCATTTGTCAGTCTGTCTCTCCATGTGACTCCACATGCTCCTCTCAAATAGCTCATTTCCACTGCTCTCACTCTTGATTTGTGTCCCTCCAGTAAGGTCCAAGCTTCACTTCCATACATTAGAGTTGGTATCATAATACTGTCATGCAGCGACTTTTTTACTTCTATGGTCACTACCCTGTTGCTTATTACTGCATTCAAAGAATGAGCAGCTTCAAGCACTTCTCCCTCTAAACTTCTATCCTTCCTCATAACAGTACCCAAGTACTGAAATGCATTCACATTTTCCATTTCCTCCTCATCCAACCCCACTGTACATTCAGTGACTTCATTTCTCTCGAAAACCATAACTTTACTCTTCCCTGCGTTCACCTTTAGATTCCGTTTCTTACACACACTCTCAAACTCATTCACCAAGCCTTGCAGCTCCCTTTCGTCTTCAGTTAACAACACAGTACCATCTGCAAACAACAGTACAGGGAGTTTCCAAACACTGCCCTCTCTCATTAGGACCT
Source organism: Birgus latro (assembly GCA_018397915.1). NCBI lineage: Eukaryota > Metazoa > Arthropoda > Malacostraca > Decapoda > Coenobitidae > Birgus > Birgus latro. The sequence goes on along the minus strand of JAGKTI010005629.1, from coordinate 15,603 downwards.
CTTTAACATCCACTGCCCTACCTTGTATATCTTTTATAACCCCATCCATATACAGATTGAACAACAAAGGAGACATGACACATCGCTTTTGCAAGACAACCTTCAAATAGAAAAATTCACTCAGTTCGCCATCCACACGCACTGCAGCTTAAGCGCCCTCATACATACTCTTCACGGCATTCAGCAACTTCCCATTTACTCACTTTCCACATTCCTTGTCTATCCACCCTGTCATATGCTTTCTCCAAATCCATGAAGGCTGCATACAACTTCTTTCCCTTCTCTAGAAACTTTTCCACTAAAGACCGAATAATGAATATCTGATCTACATAACCTCTTCCCTTCCTAAAACCTCCCTGTTCTTCTCCAACTAATTCCTCTGTTGTTTCCCTAACTCCGTCAATAAGTACCCTACCATATACTTTTCCTATTACACTGAGAAGACAAATGCCCCTAGGATTATCACACATTTCTTTTTCCCTCTTTCCTTTGTACAGGAGAATAATTATCCCTCACTTCCAATCCTCCGGGACTTTACCTCCAAGGCCAGTCTGCACATCTTCCCCATCCATTCTACAACTGTCTCTCCCCCATGCTTCAGCATTTTGCCACACACTGCATCAATTCCTGGGCCTTTCCCCATTTTGACTTTCTTCATTGCTTCCATTTCCCCCATCCTACTGATCTCTTCCTTCCTTCTCACCACACTCCTTCTCCCAGCCACTTATACTCACTTTACTATCATTATCTATGTTCGACAATTCCTTAAAGTGTTATCTCCATCAGCTCGCTTTTCCCCCTTCTCCACTATCAATCTACCATTATTATCTTTCCATCCCCGACTAACTTCTTTATCACTCTGTCTAACTCTTTACCTCTTTCCAGAACATTTTCTTACATTCCCTCCACTTTACACTCAAATTCCTTCCAAATCCTCATCCACTCTCTTCTTACTCTTTTATTAATCTTTTCACCTGTTTCTGCCTCTCTACATATAACTCTCTCTTCCGTCTCTCAACTTCTTCCACGCACCTGTTTCTCATCCACTCATTATATGTTTTCTTCTTTTGTGCCACAGTCTGTGTCAGCTCTTCATTCTACCATGCTGTTCCTTGCACCCCTTCTCATCTTCTTTTAACCCCACACACCACCTCACATGTTGCACAGATTTCTTCTGTGAATATCTTGTACACTTCTTCCACATCCCCCATCTGCTCCAAATCGTATTTACCCAATCGCTTCTCCACTTCGCTCTTATATTCTGCCCTTTTTCCATCCTTCTGCAACTTTGGAGTACTTCCTCCTGTCCTTCCCTTTTTCTATTCCTCCATTTCATTTGAATCTTGACTTTCACCACCATCAAGTGGTGGTCAGAAAGTCCACTCCCCCAGTCTCTATATGCTCTTGCAGCCATTACACACCTCATTCTATCATCCACACACATATAATCAATCATTGCCTTCCATTCATTCAGTTCACCACCCACCCTTCTCATCACTCACCACGTATACCTGTGGATCATTTTGTGTCTAAAAAGTATATTGGCTATCAACAACCCCCTCATTGCACAAATGTTCACGAGAGCACTGCCATTTTCATCCACTTACTCAGGCATACCCCACTCACCAACTACTCCATCCTCCTTCACATTCCCTACTTTCCATTCATATCTCCCATAAAAATTACTTTCATTCCTTTCAAACTTTTCCTTTCTCATTTGTCCAGAATTCTTCTTTCACTCTACTTGCATGATCTTGCGTTGACACATACACACACACACACACATATGCACACAATTGCCCACATTTGGCTTGCTACTCAGTGCAGAGCTACCCTAAGTGGGTGGATGATGGGCGCCCCCACTTATATACTGTACCATAACTATCCATACTTCCTCCCACCTCTGACTCATATATAACTATTTCATGTAATATTTATATATGCAGTATATTTACACCCTGTTAATAACCATTTCCTCAAAATGACTATAGCATCTAAGAACACTTTCCACTACTGTTTAATCTGTAATGTCCTTACATCTCATCTTTCACAAATCTCTACTTGCCCTGTCCTATCCACTCTACTTATCCCACATACAATCCTACACCCATGGAGTGTGCAATTACCCTCCCTAGTACCTCCCCAGTGCACAAATTAGATGTGTACGTTTGCCACAGCACAGCCTGAGCTGTGATGCGCACTTGGCCACAAACAGCTGGAGGTGTGACTCACACTCCACGTATTAACAGACCATGTCCACTGCTCTCAATATTGATTTCGCAGTAAGGTCATACCAATTAACGTGGGCACTACCACACATTCATTCAATCTTCGTACAGCCTTTATACTTTCATGAGCTACCTGTTGGTGGCATACCAGTGATGCTGGAGCTGCTAGTACATGATGTGATCATGATGATGGTAATGAAAAAGACACAGCCAGCCATTCTCACATTTCTCCTTGCGAGATAATATTTATGTTTATAGTACATTGTTCTCACAGTATGACATCTTTTCATATCTTTTTGTGATCAAAATCTAGTGATTTTGATTCGAGATATGAATGGAAAAGTGGGAAATGTAAAGGTGAATGAAGTAGTTGGTGAGTGGGGTGTGCCTGGAGAAGTAGATGAGAATGGCAGTGCTCTAGTGAACATTACTGCTAGGAGGGGATGACAGCCAGTGCCCACTTTAGGCACAAAAATGACCCATAGGTATAAGTGGCGAGTGATGAGAAGGGTGGGTGGTGAACTGAATGAACAGAAGGCAATGGTTGATTAAATGTGCGTGGATATCAGAATGAAAATGTATGTAATGGATGCAAAAGCATTTGGAAATAGGGGGAGTGGACTTTCTGACCACCACTTGGTGGTGGTGAAAGTCAAGGTTCAAGTGCAATGGAGGAATAGAAAGAGAGGACATGAGGAAGTAGTCCATACAAGGAGGGTCAAAAGGTCGCAGGATTATTGGAAAAAGACCGAATATAACAGAGAGGTGGAGGAACGATTGAGTAAATATGATTTGGAGCAGTTGGGCGAGGTGGAAGGTGTGTGCAAGATTTTTACAGAAGAAATCTGTGCAACATGTGAGGTGGTGTGTAGAGACGATAAAAGGGGGTTCAAGGAACATCATGGTGGAATGAAGAAGTGAGGCAAGCTGTGGTGCAAAAGAGAAAAGCATATATTGAGTGGATGGGAAGCAGAGACACGGAGCATTTTGAGAGATGGAAGAGAGCTATATGTGGAGTGGAAGAGAGAGGTGAAAAGTGTAGTAAGAGAGAGTAAGAAGAGAGTGAATGAGGAATTTGGAAGGAATCTGAGTGTCATGTGGTGAGAATATAAGAAAATGTTCTGGAACAAGGTAAAGAGAGTTAGACAGGGTGATAAAGAAGTTAGTAGGGGAGTGAAAGATAAAAATGGTAGATTGTTAGTAGAGAATGGAAAAAAAGTGAGCAGATGGAGAGAGCACTTTAAGAAACTGTTAAACATAGAGAATGAAAGTAATGAGAGTATAAGTGGCTGGGGAATGGCTGGGAGAAGGAGAGTGATGAGAAGGAAGGTAGAGATCAGTAAGAAAGGGGAAAGTGGAAGCAATGAAGAAGGTCAAAATGGGGAAAGCCCCAGGAATTGATAGTGTGGTAAAATCAAGAAGCATGGGGAAGAGATAGTAGTAGAATGGAAATGAAAGTTGTGCATATTGGCCTGGGAGGAAGGTAGAGTCCCAGAAGATTGGAAGTCAGGTAAAATTATTCCCCTGTACAAAGGAATGGGGGGAAAAGAAGTGTGTGGTAATCATAGGGGCATTTGTCTCCTTAGCATAATAGGCAAAGTATATGGTAGGATACTTACTGACAGAGTTCACAAAATGTCAGAGGAATTAGTTGGAGATGAAGGGAAGAAGTTGAGTATATCAGATATTCATCCTTGGGTCTTTAGTGGAAAGGTCAGTGGTAGGTGGTGGCAACCAACCATCATCCACTCACTTGATGTTGTGCTACCTACTTCTTCCTTAGCCTTTATCATTCTTTTTCTGTGCCTGCCTTCCTCTCTTCCTATTTCTCCCATCTTTCCTGTCACTTCTTATTGCTTTTCTTTCCTTTACAGGTGGCTTTACATTGAGTGACAAGCCAAATGGTTTCCTGTTAGCTAAGAAACCATTTACAATGCTGGGTGGTAACCATATAACCAAACCATACGTGCTTCCTACGTGTCAACAAGTGGGATGGTGGAGGGTTAGTGCCCCTCCCTGTAAAACAAATAACTCAGAGTCAAATGGCCACCCCTTACGAGATTATGGTGTCTGGCAATAGATAGTTAGATAGATAGTTTCTTGAGAGGGGAAAGAAGTTGTATGTGGCCTTCATGCATTTGGAGAATGCATATGACAGAGTGGATTGACAAAGAATGTGGAAAATATTAGGAATATATGGAGTAAATGGGAAATTGTTGAATGCAGTGAAGAGTATATATGAGGGTGCTAAGGCTGCAGAGCTTGTGTATAATGAACTGAGTGACTTTTTCTGTTTGAATATTGGATTGAAATAGGGATGTGTCATATCTCCATTGTTGTTCAACCTGTAAATGGATGGGGTTATAAAAGAGATACAAAGTAGAGAAGTGGATGTTGGAGCAGCCCTAATGAGAAAGGGCAGCATTTGGAAACTTCCTGCATTGTTCTTTGCAGATGATACTGTATTGTTATGTGAAGATGAAAGGAAACTGCAAGGCTTGGTGAATGAGTTTGAGAGAGGGCGTAAGAAACGATATCTAAAGGTGAATGTACGGAAGAGTAAAGTTATGGTCTTTGAGAAAAATGAAGTCACCGAATGTACGGTGAGGTTGGATGATGAGGAAATGGAAAATCTGAGTGCATTTAAGTACTTGGGTAGTGTGATGAGTAAGGATGGAAGTTTGGAGGATGAAGTGCATGAAAAGGGTACAACAAGGAACAAAGGTGCTGGTTCTTTGAAACCAGTGATAAGAAATAGGGAAGTGAGCATAGAGGTAAAAAAGTTACTGCATGATAGCATTGTGATACCAACTCTAACGTATGGAAGTGAAACTTGGACCTTGTTGGTAGGACACAAGTCAAGAGTGAGAGCAGTGGAAATTAGTTATTTGAGAGGAGCATATAGAGTTACCTGGAGAAACAGACTGGCAAATGAGAGAGTGAAGGAGTGTTGTGGTGTGGCTGTGGATGATAGGTGTTACAAGAAATACATTGAGGAGGTTTAGCCATGTGGAGAGGATGGAGAGCGATAACGAAGAGAGTATATGTGTGTATAGTGGAGGAGGGAGAGGAAGGAGGAGGCCGAGGATGAGATGAAGAGATGGAGTGGAGAGGTATATGAGAGGGGGGGGGTGTGAGCTGGGGGTAGGATAGTGAAATGGTGGGGACAGGGCAACATGAAGGTGATCTGTTTGTGGCCACCCCTTATGGGATTAAGGCATCTGAAAATAGACAGACAGAAAATCTAGTGACATACATAATAATGCTCTAAAGTTCCACTGTTACCTCTATAGCAGATCTGACAGCTGCCCATATTTACAGTGCCAGTTGTCATTTACCATCATCATCCTGATTTCTTCTTCTCACAGAATGATTGGGTTATGTAGGGCCAGGGAGCAATGAAAAAAAAAATGATAAAGAAAACTAATGATTATGCCAAGTCAAAAGGTTCACACACTCCAAATCAATTACTATTGACGCCCCCTGATACTGATTTCACCTACAAGGTATAACTTTCCACACTTCTGATATTGATCAGTTATAGTCAATCAGACAATTATGAAGCCAACAGGTAAAAACAAGGGTGCCACACCTTTGCTGCACGTTCCTCCGAACAAACTTCTTCGAACGAACTAGATCCTCTCCCAGTTTCTTGGTCTCATCAAATATACCTTGCTTTCTCACACACTCATTTACCATCTCTATCCACTTTCTCCTTGGCTTACCATGCCCCCTCCCACCTTCAAACTCACTTGTATATACTTCTTCCACAGCACTACCTACATCCACTCTTTACAATTTACAATACTATCTAAGCACACACTCTTTGACTCTAGTACTCAAGAGTTCCTTATGCCACATCTTTCACAGATCACATTATTCCCCTATCCTATCCACTCTCTGCACTCCACACACATTCCTCAATAACCTCATTTTCAATCTCTTACATAGTTAACAAACTTTTTTCTAAAAACATTTCAATCCACACTCTTCATTACATTTAATCAACTGCATACAACAGATCAACACCTGCTGCCTTCTCATTCTTCTACCACATCACAGCATTGTTTTCTTTGCTTCTTCCAGCATCATATTTCCTAGCACCAAACATCTTCCTTGCAAACCACCAAAACCAATCAAGTTTACTACAGCTGTTCTCACCATTTCCATTCATCAGTATTTCAAAACATTCTTTCCGCCTGCTAGGTACTTACATCACTTCCATTTATTAGCATTCTTCAATACCAGTTCTACTGAAAATATCATATTCTAGGATACATGCCTTTAAACAATATCGCCATTCTAACTCAACTTCCCACACTGATAAGGAGTGGATGATCCAGAACATAGTTACCCACCGGGAGTGTTTAAGTGCATACAGCTATAACTCAGTACATGTACTGCCACATACACATGTCATGAATGAGGGATGTTCAAGAATCATGTAGCTACAAATTACAAGTACATGACATACACATTACTGGCTGTAAACAAGGAATCAAACAAAGACTTAAATGAAACCTTTATTAGTATACACTCCTTTAATATAAAAAAATAGTGAAAAAATATAATAATTACCTCAGGTGAATATTATATTCCTCTGTGTACTTCATGAAATTGGTTCTTAATTTTTATGCTGAGTTTTATGCAAGCTCCTGGAATGTTAAAATCTTTTTTTTGAAATAATACTGAGCACAAAAATATATCACACATGTATAGCCGTGAAAATGTGAGTAATCCCTGCAGCTGCAAAACTTTTAATACCCTGTTAAATGATTATGATGTTTCAATGTACATGATGCACCATTCTACAAAATGCTTTAAAGGTAAGAATCATACAATTAGACCTCCCTATAATGGACTAATTGGGGCCCAAGCCATTCTGAAAAAAGCAAAATTCCAATAAAAGTGATATCTGGACTTGCCCCTGCTAACCCAGACTTTTTCCGATATATCAGACATTAGTCCGGATCGCACCAACGGTTTTTAAACTGTTTTCACTACCACTGCAGTACTGTAATGTATTATGTCTTCACTACAAAATCAAATGGTATAATATAATAATACCGGACTGTACACTGACATGTCTTTTATTTACCTTATTGTCGTGAACATACCTGAAGTGCTCAGGCAGTCCAGACTGCTTCTGGCTTTATCGGACTTCTTCCAATATACAGTATAGGAATTTTATCTGTTAGCTCCTCAATTCCGATAAAAGTGAATTCCGGTCTATTGAAGTCCATCATATCGAGGTTTTACTGTACTCTTCTATCAGCTGCAATACATTACTGTAGGTTTACCAAATCATAAATGAACATTTCTAGCAGAAGTACAATAATACCGAACATTATTCCCTATAACTGCTTGGTAACCTATTCAATACAATGGACGGAGTAACTAGGCGTATGACAGGACGGACTTGTTAGAGTATGAGATTCAGTTGAACGCTGTTATTTTAAATTTGTAACAATGAATAGCAGGAAATAATTTAATACAACTCAGTAACGTATACTAGATCAGATTTCTCCAGAAAATGCTGTACTGTATACTTAAAAGCTACGTGTATGATTGGATGGACTCAACCTAGTACAGTAAGTGATTTCTGTATTTTAAACTCCCAGCAACTCTGAATAACAGGGCCGCATCTAAGGACTGATTAGTTTATTGGGTGAGATATTTCAAGGAAATATTGTACTGTATATACATTGTAAAAGGTTACTTATACCAATTAAGTATAACATACAACCAATACAAAACAAAGTAGTAACATTTTAAAAATTGATCTCGTAAAATATGAAAAATGTTAAAACCTTAATGAAGAATGTAAGAGAACAAGAACACATGTTTCCTGACCATTATTATTACCTGATTAGTAAACATTTTATCACATACCATTCTCGGCATTAAGAAAGTGTGCCACTAAAAATACTGATACTGCAAATAAACTAATAATGTACAATGCACAATGTATTAAATACTACTAAAAAACTGCAAAAACTAAGCTACAGCTGCACTTACCAGTACAGTACTTGTGCCATGATTAACTGTGCAACAGGAGAAAAACAAAAGCTTTTAATATACTGTTTTCAGGCTACAAAGAAAATACTGGAAATAATGCATTTAAGAAGCCTAACAGCATGAGAAAAACAAAGATAAATATTTATTGATGGCACTATGGATTTCTAATGTATTTTTTCACATCATGAATATATAACAAAGTATTACACATCATCAAAGAATAATTTTACAATTTACCATAAAGGTTAAAACAAGAGTACTGTCCTGTGAACACACCTGGATAATTACGCAAGCTGTCAGAATTAATGTTATTTGTATAATATTGGTAAGCCCCAAGTATTAAAAGTTGTCACAAACAAAAGAATGGGTTTGAAAGAGCACTGTAAGTGGTTCTGGTATCAATTCATAATTTTCATAAAAGTAGATAATTCAAAATAAAATTCTCAACTTTGAATAATTCACAGAGCTGAAAATGATCCAAAAAATATAAAGTTGGTTAGTGAAGGTCATATCAATATTACAAGAATTATAATTACACACTGCACAGAAATTGTACTTATTGTAAAGACACAACAGTCTCAACCCACCTTGGACCCTCTTAACTATGCTATTACCTGAAGAGAACCCAAGGAGGATCCAAAATTTTGTCTCTTCATGATAAATACAGTGTCATCATACGGGTATAATTTTTATACCTGAACATTTCACTGCACAGCAAAATCAAGAGAGGTCAGTAGCACAGCAAAACTATGTTGCTAAACAATATTTAATACTATCCCTATAACTAAAGGATACTTTAGAATTGTTCCAATATCCACAACATACAGTACAACAGTAATTAGTCAGAAACTATTTTCACTAACTGAACTTCCAAGGAAAATTATCAGTTAGCAGCTACCATATCACCAAAATCCTTGAATTTAACTAACCTGTGAAATGAAGATCACAGAAACTAATGATAAAACCAACAGCTACTGCACAGCGGTGCCATGCACCATGACCCAACCTCAGTAAATAGGTACAAGTTAATCATGATGTCTGACTCCTTCACTATGATGCCAACTTATATTTTATTCTTGCTACTACTGGAAAACTCTTTTCAGTCTGGAAGATACTTTTCAAGCTGGTGGGGTTACAAGTAGCCCTAACTTCTTCATTTGGATGATGCTATGTTCATTTCATGCTATCTACTTCCAGATATCTGTATTCAGCTTTAGACAGCCTTCATGAGGAATATACATATATGTAAAATCTCCAATACCACAAAGCATGCAAGTACAGTACTAGATATGGAAGCATCAGGGTCCTCCTGTAGTAGTAGTTGTTCCCTAGGCAGTCTGGCAGAACAGCCCCAAGTCCCTAACGAAGGCCATGGCTGAGACCGGGCTTTCCCACAGAGCTCTCAATGAGTGTATGTTGTGTTGCTGGTATAGGTGATTGTGTGCTATGCAGTCTTCCATAATGTGCTTAACAGTATGGGGTGCTGTGTTACATCCTGGACACTGACGGAGTCATCCAGCCTCTTCCGATAACTTCAGAGGGCTGGATGATGCCCACATCTCGCCTGGCCAGGAGGAACCTGCCCTCACGAGGGAGACAGGATTCAGAAAGATGGATATCAGGAGGCCGTGCATGCAGCTGTGTGTTGTCTTTAAGTGACTAAATGGAGCGGCGAGTGATCTGAACATGGATATGCTTCTGGAAGCTGGTCTGAGGTGGGCGAGGGGGGAGAGATGACAGTATTTGTGTATGATGTTGTGTGCTGGGTGTTGTTTTGATGTTCCCTGCTGTGTGTGGATGTGCTGCCATGTAGTGTAGTGGATGTTGTGGGTTTGTGGAGGCTGCAGCGAGAATTTGGGTGCCTCTCATTTCTAGATGACCCTTGACTTTGAGGACTTTGGTTTCTTGATGTAGGTGGTCTGTGGGTGTAGTACCTGTGCAACCTGTGATTATTTTTAGGGCCTTGTTCTGTATGGTCTGAAGAGTGTTATAGTGTGGTTAGGAGCCCAAGTAGGGCTTGCATAATTCATCACTGAATGTATATATTGTTTGTATACTGCGGTGGTGGTTTCTTTGTTGTGTCCAAACGTTGTATGGGCAAGTGACCTCAAGGCACTGAGTCTTGGTGTTAATTTATTTTTGATGTTTGTGATGTGTTGTTTAAATGACACTTATGTACTATATGTTACACCAAGGATTTTTGTGTGTATGTGTGTGGGAGGGGGGTAAGGGAGTGTTGTTTATGGTGAGATGTGGAATGTGACTGTGTTCTGCTGTCCAGTTTGTGAGAAGGGTCGCTGTAGATTTCGCTGGGGCTATTCTGAGCCTGTTTGTGATGAACCATTTGTGTAGTGTGTTGAGGTAAGGTTGGAGGATGTGTGCAGCTGTGTTTGCGTTTTGGTGTGTACATGTGGTGTTATGTTGTCGGCATAGGAAGCTATGTGTATCTATGGTGTATGGGGTGTGGGTATGTCATGCGTGTATAGGCTAACCCGAGGCATCCAGTCGACGTATGGGTACGTTACAACATTTTGTCACTGTGACACCCAACGACGTACCCATACGTGATGCAATTGCAAGGTCTGTCATTTGCACATTTTCCAAGTTTCACGGGTGATTTTTGGTAGGCATATGTGGGAGACCTTCCTCTACCCGCCGTCAGGCAGAGATACTGCCTGGCCCCACCTGACCTCCCCTCCTCCCACGCCATGTTCTTGACCACTCACCTGTTAGCAGTGACCTGGCCAGTAAAGACATGTCGCACCACAGTCTCTCTAATGACGAAATTCATGGTGAAAGTGATTCCTGAGGTGGAGGACAAAGGAAGAAACAAGCCAGAAGAAGAAACAAACAGAAGTGATGAAGTGGTAATGTTGTAAAGGAAGGTACCATATGTTGATGTTTTGGGTAAGTGAACAACGCTTATATCGCCTATATTATTGTGTGAAAACCAATATACTTTTGTACTACATATAAATTTGCACCAAATAAATAAATAAATAAATAAATAAAAAAAATTGAGTGGTTTGAAACAGTTATCCTCCCATACTACCATTTTCTCTGCAGCCAGACCAGCCATAAAGAGCGAACCTGTATCGGGCATTTTTAAGCTCAGGTGGCCGATTTCTCAGTGAATTTTCGATGTTTCTCACCAAAGAGGTTTGAGCCAAAAACAAAAATTTCCAAAACTGGTCGGGGGGCGTGGTGGAAAATGGGTTGGGATGTGACAGGTTTAAAGAGCATAGGGGTCAAAACAGATCTTTGGAGGAAGCCATTTGTGAAGTTTCTGATGTTCGAAGACTGACCAGTAAATGTTACACGTGCACATCTTCCTGTTAAGTAGTTTGCCAGCCATCTTTTTGTGTTATTGTGCATGTTTGTGTTGAATATTTTGTTTCTGAGGTTGTGGTGGGGGATGGCATCGAAAGCTTTACTAATGTCTAGTGTGACAAAGTGTGTTCTGTGTGGTGGTCTAGCTGAATTATGCCATCAAAACCTCTCTGTGTAAGGTCTGTAAGAAAAGTGTTTGTGGAGTGTAGTGGCCTAAAACCATGTTGTGAAGGGGCTAGGGGGGTGTGAAGTGTAATTAATTGTAGTACAGTAGAACCTCGATAATCTGCGAGCCACTCAACCGGAATTGGTGCTAAACCGGACAATTTAAAGAAAATTTCCAAAATCAATCAACCTGGGAAAATCCAGGACCTAACTGGCATTTCAAATTCACTGCACAACCATCCTGCCCGAACGTTTTCATTCCTTCGCCACCAAGCACATCACCGCAGTCCCCGGTATTGTTTTGAGGCTTAACAATGTAAACACAGCAACACACTGCTGTTTTATCACAATTTTCCATAATATCTGGTGGAATATCAACCATGGCTCCTGGCTGTTCGTGGAAAGATGCTGATGAATCATTTCGAGAGATCATCTGATTCATGGAGAGAAATCCAGCCTACATAGCTAATGAACTGCTTCATTTTCGTAGCTATTAATTAAGATGACTTCCACCAGACTCCCCCATCAGGCCTGTTCGACACCCAGCCAGCCTATCCACTCACACTGATGAGCCTGCATCACCCACAACTCTGCGATTCCGAGACAATTCATCGTCGAGTCAATTCACGGTCAAAACATGGACGATTCCCCATCAGGACAATTCGCACCCTGGACGATTTTCTGTCATTCTATAAATACTTATTATTAATTAATCAATACTTCAATAACTATATTTCAGGGGGATCCATCAAAGTCTATGTTCAATAGCGTAGGCTTTGGATATTATTTATTAGTTGCACCTTTAGTCAATAATTGTTTCTTCCTCGCTGTAGTCGCCTGTGAATTATATTCTAGCATCACCCATAGCTGTCTTCATTAATGATGGCGAATTGTCTTGTTATTGTTGTGACAGAGAGTTTGACGACAGTGAATTGTCCTGAAACCATCAGTCCTTGATGAAGACTTCTTTATAGCTTTTTATTCCTTTACTGTTGATGACTAATGGCTTTCATAAATAGGTTCACACTGCATTTTTTTTTTTTTTAATGTGTGCCGAAACTTATTCGTGGCGAAATGTGTGTGATGCTAGATGGCCATCATTCACATGTTGTTTAGGTCAAAAGCTTGACTGGTAATGAGGACTTTCAAGAGGCTTAGTGTAATCCTTGGCGATTAAAATTTTTATGGGGAGTATTAGGGGACACAACTAATCGGTTAGGTTAAGTCAGAATGCAGTATGCAGTGATGTGGCCAGTCGGTGAGATCGTATGTAAACACATGTCTTGAGTATCGTAAGACAGACATTTATAATTATCCATAACTATATTTTTAACAAAAAATATGAGGCTCATAGAACCTAACCCCCTATTTTACATGTAAATATATGTTACGTTTTAGCTAACAATATACAGTAAAACCTCGATATAACGGACTTCAGTAGACCGGAATTCGCTTTTATCGGACTCGAGGAGCTACCAGACTAAACTCCTATATATCGGAAAAAGTCCGATATAGCCAGAAAGCAGTCCAGACTGCCTGACAACTTCAGCTATGTTCACCACAATAAGACAAGTAAAAGACATGTTTTTCAGTGCACAGTACAGTATTATTATACCATTTGATTAATGTAGTGAAGGTATAACACAGTACAATACTGTAATGGTGGTGAAAACTACTGATGCAATCCGGACTAATGTCTGATATATCGGAAAAAGTCCGGATTAGCAGGGGTAAGTCCGGATGTCGCTTTTATCGGAAAATTGCATATTTCGGACTGGCCTGAGCCCCAATTAGTCCATTATAGTGAGGTCTTACTGTAGTAAGGATAATTACAATTTCAGTTAAATAAAATACACAGAAAGCATTAGGCCTATTTTATGTCCCTGCGACCCATCAAAATTCCTCTAGTTTGAGAATCACTGGTGTAAGAGAACAGGAAATGGGTGTTAATTGATTTTCTAGAAAAATCGATTTTCCAGCATTTTGAATTCCCCATGGCTTCTGGAAAATTGAGGTTCTACAGTACCAGTCATTCAGTGACTTTGGAAGGAGTGCAGAGGAGCGTGATGGGGCGGTGTGAGGAAGGTAACGTGGGGTCTTCGTTGGGTTTGGGCATAATGCCATGCTTCCCAATGTTGGGTATTATGTTGTGTGAGTAGCTGTAGGTTGATATGTTGGTGAGTGCTTGTATGCCTTGTGGTCCAAGGTGTTTAAGGTGTATGTTGCTTATGTTTGGTCCACAGGCAGATGAGTGCTTAAGGTTGCTAATGATGTGCTTCGTCTGGCTGTATGTGAAAGGTGCAAAGTCTGGGTCTGTGGGGAACTGTCTCTTACATTGGATGATACGTCGGTCATCGCGATGGGGGTTTAGATGGCTGACATGTGAAAAGTGATTGATGAGAGTGTTTGCTTGTTGTTTGTTTGAAGGTATGGTGTCTGTTGTTGTGATGGCAGCATGTGATTGTGTAGTATTGCTGCTGGAGAGTGTGATGCTGTTTAGTGTTTTGTAGAGTTTGCTGGTGTTTGTTTTGTGATCAAGTGTTTGGAGATAATTATTCCAATCTAGTGTTTGCTGTTCTGATATTTTATTGTTTATCTGAGTGTAGAGTTCTTGTATTTGTTGTACAGTGTCATGTGTATGGGGTGTTGGAGAGTGTCGTAGTGTGTCCCGTTGACTGATGAGGCCTTGAATTTCTGGTGTGAAGTTGGGGTCTTCCTGTTAATGTCCTTGTTGTGATTTGGTGTCAAAATGTGATATTGTGTGGTGTGGTGTAGGCAGATGGTGTTAAGTCCTGCAGTTTCACTAAAATCCCCAAAGCCTACTGCAGTGAAGCACCTTGCATCTGAAAACTGTTAGAGTAGTGACAGACAAACAGATAGAGATGCTTCCCCACCTAGAATCCCTCCGAGGCTAATTACAATCATTTGGATGTGGGGGGAAAAAAAAAAGATGACATCATTGTAATGAAGGAGTTAATTAACCTTTTTACTACAAAGTTCCCTTAAATTGCAAAAACGTAAATAAAGTCAATTTTAGTAGCCACAATGATAAATAGGCATCAGAGTACTGTATAAATGATAAGTACAATGAACCTCACTATGCCTGCCTTTTCTTTATCTTTTCTTACACTTTTCTTTACTTCACTGACTTGGACTCACAATATTGGACCAGACTTTCTGAAGCTCACTCATACCATACTTTTGTTTTATCAGACTGAATCTTTCCCAGATTACTTCAATATGGTGAGACTTAGCTGAACAATTATACAACTGATATTTTGGTAGTTTCAGTACACTACATCAAACAGTCAGCATCACTTCAAAGAATGAACTGGCTAGCACAGTACTTTATTGTACCTTTACTACATTTCAATAAAAAAGTGCAGAAAATGGCAGGAATCTATGGCAAATTTGGCAAGATAATGACATCTTTCTCACATACATGATTAACTTCAGTTAGAAATGAGCTCATACATTAATACTGTACCATGGCCTTTTCAGAATTAGAGCAAACTGGACAAATAACACAATATTTACTACAGGATCTAACACTCTATTTTTCGTTTACGTAAACTTAAGTAACCAAAAGCTATTGTAAAGACTTGTGACTGAATGAAACTCTTCTCAAGCAATGTGTTTTGACACTCCTAAAGCCTTCAATTAAATTCTTTCCAAAGCCACTGATTACTTAAAGGTACTTCTGAAGGTCAACAATACACAGCATAACCTCAGTCATCTGTAGACGTCACATGAATAAAACATAACACAGCAGTACCATAATCCTGACATGTGCAAGTTCAATAAGAGCTCAGAAGTTTCATGCAATTTCTGCAAAAGGCTGTATAACTCAGGCATTTAAGAT